>VZTE01002795.1:0-15260 GCA_013397775.1 Eulacestoma nigropectus | reverse complement strand
AGAGCCCCCGCTCCCTCGCCGTCCCCCTCGCGGTGCCCGCAGCCCGGGCAGCGTTACCTCAGCGGGCCCGCGCCTTTGTGCTGCAGTCCATCCCCGCGCCCGGCGGCGGGAGCGCCAGCACCACCGCGGGAGCGGGCGGGGAAAGGGGCGGCGCACTATGTGGCAGGAAGGGACACCTGGGCTCCTCCTCCCGCGCCCGCCCGCCCGCTGTGGATCACTATCTGGCAGCGCGAGGGGGCTCGCCCGCCGCCCTTCCCCGGCCGCCCCTCGGCCAAGTTGGAATTACGGCCGCCTTCCCTCGTCCTTCCGAGGCTTCCAACTTGGCCGAGGGGCGGCGGCACCGCCAGTGTCCCCCGCCCCGGCTGCCCTCCATTGTTGTCCCCCGCCCCGCGCCCCGGCTGTACCTGCAGTGCGGGGCTGGAGCATCGATCCCCGGGGGGCCGTGGCGCTGGAGGGGGACTCCTCGATGCCCAGCGCACAGCTGAGGCGGCGGGGGGATACAGGGAGCTGTATGCGGGAAGAATGAATAAAGAACCCACGCCCCCCAAACAAACGACAACAACAAAACCCTGGGCTGGAAGTGAAATTTTGAGAAATTTAAACAGTTGTTGGGGCTGAAAGGCGGCAGACGGCTTCTCCAGATGGCTCGTGCTGCTCAGGAGAAAGCTCTTTTGCCGAGAGCAGCCCTGGCTAAAAAAAGCTGCACAAAATGCTAAAGTCATCTTGGCAAATACTGTCCTTTCTTTCTCTCATTTTTAATTTTTTTTTTCCCTGTTTTTTGTTTTCTTGGCTTTCTGTACTTGTTCTGCTTTGCTGCTGAAATCATCCCTGTCTTGGTTCCCCACCCAAAGTTACTCGGTTTCTCGGTTTCAGGACTGGTTTGGTTACGTCTGAGCGGCTCTGACCAGACGTTTGAAATCACAGAAGCGCTGGGTGATAGTTCTCCTTTTTATAGAAAAAACCCTCTTTGTATTTTAATTATATTTTTAATTATTTCTTAGACACAGAAGTCCTCAAGTCCAACAAGTCCTCATGATCCAGGCTAGGAGTGAATTACAAGCAGGATCAAGCAGAAACTTTTTAAAATATGCTTGAAAGGCTTAGAAAGTCCCTTTGAAATCAGCACTGCTGCTTACAGGTAGTAAGTAACTCCATGTAGGTTCAGGGACAAAACCTTTTAATTCTGGGTGCTGCTCGCTTTTAAAGAGCCCCTCGAGGACTGTGGGCATGGGGGAAGCAGCAGGGCTGGAGCAAGGGTAGGATGAAGACACTGCATGCCAGGACCCTTTTGTGATGGAGCCACCAGAGGGGCTCCAGCCCGGCTGGCTGCTGCCACCACATCAGTGTAGGAGCTACAAGTCCATCACAGAAAGGTGAACAAGGGCTCTTGGGAGCTAGAGAGGTCCTTGGAGAAAAAAGTGCCTGAGGCACCAAACTGGCCAGCCACGGGGTATTTGATTTGAATAGGGAGAGGATGCAGAACATGCTTTAACTTTGCAAATGTATACACAGCACTGAGATGGCTCTACCTGACCAGACCAGCGCCACGGGAACCTGCAGGTACTGGCCACTAATAAGGGGATGAGGTGGTACAGCATCTGTTATTTAATACAGGACTTTTAACTATCTGGTGGCTGTTGGAAATTAAAACTTACCCTGGGCACAGGAAGAATATATAACTACATGTGGAGTGTGCTGTGAAGGTTGAAGCAATTGGCTTTCTCCAATTTGCATATTTATTCAGTTTAACATTCATGGAATTAGTAGGACTGTTGAATCCATGTTCATCCCCTCTTTTTTATTTCCTTTTGGAAAAAAAAAATGACAGCTGTATCATGTTTTAATAAACTTTGAAACTGAAAAGGCCAAGAAATTACAAACTAGGTGTGGTTTTGAAAGTGAGGGTGATACTGGAATGAAATTGGTGGATCAGGACTTGCCTTGAACTCTGAGCTCTGGCCCAGACAACTGCTTAGCTAGAGAGGGGGCTGGTACATGAGCGATTGAAGAGGAACTGGCCACACACAGATTTCAGCTGGAAACCAGAAGAGAGTTGTTAACCATTAGAGCAATCAAATACTGCCTTTTCCAAGGCAGGTATTTGGAATGGAAAAATTTCACTGCTTTTTAGTTGTAGTTTATTGAAGTCATTATACAGTGCATTGTCTGCAGCAGCAGGGGACAGACTTGACATCTCAGGAGGTTGATTTGAGTGCTAAGGTGCTGCGTGACATTGATCACACATCCTGATATTTGAATTTCAGAGGCAACAGTTGCTTATCCCGGCAGATGCCTTTCCTGTTTATTGTAGGGTGAGTTTTTTTCTCCTGGGCATGTAGATGAGTTTTACTTTAGTCTTGGAAGGATTGTGAAGCTGACAAGCACTCATGATTCAGGCTGTAAATGGATTACAAGCAGGATCAAGAAGAAACTTTCCTGCATGAAAGGGACTTCTCCCATTAGTTCTGGTGCTTTTGTTCCCTCCTTCGAAACAACTGCCAGGTGCTCCTGGAAAGTCAGTGGCCTGGGCCAGTTCTAGTTAGGCAGATCTCTGTGCTGCAGCTCCTGCAGGTGATGCAGCAAATGGAGACCTCTGCCTGTGCTGCCTGTGGGCTCCTGCGGTGCCTAAGGGCTGCTGTGCAGACATCCTTCTGTGGAATGGGACAGGTAACATCTAGAGCAGGGAGGAGAGATGATAGGCAGGACTATTCTTTTGGGGTTGGACTATAGCTTAGCATTAAAACCCCCCCTTTAACAAGTAAAAACAAACCCATAATAAGCTGCAACAACAATTTTTGGAGAGTAGGTCCTTAGACATACATCTGGCTTTGTTACTCTCTCTGGACCTCAGACTGTTTCTCTCTGTCAGCCATGTCAAGGAAACCCTCTCTATGTACATGTCTCACTAAATACATTCAAAAAAGTCCACACAAGAGGTAAACTGTTTCCTTATCAGGAACCCAATGTGACAGAAATTCTTTGCCACTCTTTGCCACTTTACATGGTACTGCAGCCTTTTCACCCTCCGTAAAGCCACGTGTCTAATCAGTGGACCTAGCTGAGCTACTCATTAGAAACTTGGCCAAACCACAAACATTTGTCTCCTTGCTTTATGCCAAACTCAGAGAAAGGAGGAGGGAGTGGCATGGAGCTCATGTTAATGAGTTCTTCATTCCCCACAGAGAGATAATCAGAGCACTGCTCAGAGATTCATCAACTTTTTTTTATTAGCACTTTAATGACCTACATGTTTGGGGTTTTTTTGGGAAGTTACTTCAGCTAAGAGCTAGATAATTCCTCATGCAGCTGTGGTCTAGGAAGCAGCTCAGGGGACACACATACCAAATTACTTTAGCTCTAGTTAAAAAAAAAAATATATACCACAAGGTTTCCTGGGTGCCTCCCTTTTCAATCAAGGGCATTATGTCCTCAATCTGTCTCTTCTGGGTCATGTGGGGGGGGTTTGTTTCTTTTGCAATCTTTGCAGCTTCATGAGCTGTACAGCAAAATGCCAAACACTGGTGGTACTGCATGTTCCCCACAGACAAAGGACTGTAACAACTCCCTGACCCTGGCCACTCTGGGAGGCAGGCTCCCTTGGGGGTGAGTAAAGGCATTTCCGGGGACCAGTGCAGATCCACACAACTCATCAGCTTCAGCAGGCTGCGTGAGGAACAGTTATTAAATGCTGAGAGCTGGAACCTTTTCCATGCTGCTGCAGGGTGAACCTCTAACCAAGGGATTCTCCAGTGCCTGCTGAGGAGTCTCTCGCTCTGCACATGTGGTAGGAACTCACTGCAACCATCTACACATTACAGTGAAGGCCAGTGGCAACAAAAAGCTCTCATAGGCTTGGCAGAGGCTGCTCAGAAATTATCCAAAGTTTGGTATTTGCTGCTTTCCTCATGTAAGGAACTTCTTATGGTGGCAGTCAATAATGGCAGCTGCTCAGGAGTCCCTTTGGTTTAAAAGTGAAGAACTGCTGGCCTTTTGCTGTTACTCAGGAGGGCCATCGGATGGAAAATGCTGTAAAATCTCTTCCCATGCCTCCCCCGCTCCCCAGTGGCCAGATTTCCTTCTGGTCTTCTGGAGAGAGCTGTGAGAATATATACATTAAAGACAGTGATGTAGTCAAATACTGCAGGATAAGCAGGGTTATGAGAGTATTATAACGGGATACGATTTACTTTTTCCTGAATCAAACCCCAAGTGTTTCCTGTCAGACCTCGGTACAATGGGATACAAATGTACAGTCCATTACGTTCATATTTCCTCCAAACTGCTGTCTCTTTCCTTGAACACAGAGTACAGGAAAGGATGCTTTCTGCCCCCACTCATGTCTCTCAACTGACTTTATCTCATTCAAAAAGGGAATTGAGACATTTAGCATGCACTGTCTTCAGTAGGTTGCCTCCCTTCTAATGCCTATTGCCTTAGGATGAGAGAGATTGTAAACATGGAGGAATTCCTTTGATATCAAAGAGAGCTTCACTGGAGTAACATCAGTATGAATGAATGCAAAATGAGGTCCATGGGGAATAAAATGCTAAGCCTGGGGAAAAAAAAAATCAAGATTCACAGCACTAGTCCAGAAGAATAGTAGCTCATACCATGTAAGAACCCCATAGTTCTCATTTCCTCCTTATCCCTTCAGGACAGGAAAGAACATCCTGCTCTTCTAATATGAACAAAATAAAAGTTATTTTTGGAAGGAAAAACTCATGTTCAGAGCACATTTTTAAACAGACATCACTAAGCTGTGATTCTGATGATGCATTTGGAGCACAGCACGTCCTTTTGCATCAAGAAACCCACGTTTATTGGCTCAGCACCATCTACACTCAGGCAAAAGGTTGGTTGGACAACAAGGTAGGAATTCTTTGTCAGCACATTAACGGTGACTTGAACCTCAAGTGCCATCTCTGACATGGGTGTGCTGTCACCAGACACACACCAGCTGGGAAGCCCAGTGCAACTGCCTGGGGGAGAGGAGCGTGGAAGTATGGAAGTCTAAGGTCATGGGCTGGTCGATGTGAATGTTGATTCAGTAAGTCTGAAAAAGGTTTTCTGTAACTATCCTGGAGTTCCGCTTTCTTCTTCATTACCCCAAGACGAATTGGACATAGGACAAAGCTAGAGCCACCCCCCATCCTCAGTGGTGAGGTATCTTTGCATGCTGTGCTTGTTGTTCTATCTCAGAGCCCACAGAGGAGCATGTGGAGTAATTTCCTGGACAAATGTTTTGGAATTCAGAGCACCAAGTTAAATTCAGAGCCGTTTGGGCCAACTGTTGCTTTTTATATTTCATGGATCGCTGGAAAGGACAGCACGGCAATGAAATCAGCCTCAGATTTGTTAATATGCATAAAAAATATTAATTCATTAATAATGTCTCATTTTGGATTTTGATAAGTAACTGTCACTCCCAAAGCTTCTTAGGAGGCAAGTAAGATAGAAGAATGTGTATTAGTGCAGTATCTAACAATAAGGATAAACAAATTGTAGACAAGTTAATAATTTACCAATTCAAGATTAGCAAACAGCTAATGTTCTATAAAAAGAGTTCCACTTTCCCTTTAAAAACCATTCATAGGGTATAAGATTTTAGCTCCGCTCAGTGTCAAGGGCCCCAAATACCTAAGCAGACTCTTGGGAATGACCTCATCTGTAGTTTCTGAGTGTATTCCCAGGGATGTGTAATGCTAGGAACGGCTGGATTGAAAGCCGGGGCAGGAGCTCGCTGCCCCAGCACAGCAGGGCTTCCCAAATTGTAGCACGGGCCAGCAGCGCCTACAGAGAGCTCCAGGCACCCGCCTGCAGCATGCAGGAGTGTGCTCAGGGCAGTGTCCTTCTGTCACTGCAGCCATCGAGAGCAGACTGAAAAAACCATCCACAGATATTCCTATGAAGTCAGTGGATTACTCACATACTTAAAGCACTGATTTCCCTGGTGGGAGAAATTGTGTTCAGTGGTTTTTATACGAAAGGATGTGAGATTGCTGCTGCTGACTGTCTCCATTTGTTCTCAGACAGGAAGTGGAGAAGGGCAGTGGGACCGATGATCAGGTCTGTGCAAACAGACACTGGAAACTCAAAACAAATCAGTCACAGAGGTATGTGGATAAAGAGAAGAGAAAAACCTTTGCTTCTCTTTGTCCAGTGAATCCTGGTAATTCTTCAGAATGTGTACTAACCAGCTCCAAGTCTGTCTCTTACTCTGTGATGACTTACCCTAAACTGCAAAGTCTGTGGTTTTAACTGGGATATCTGAACTCTCTGGGTCTCCACAGGGGAAAGATAAATGAATCTAAACAGCAGACTTCAGTGTCACAGCCATTTTGCTGAGGGAGATAAGGAAATTGTGGAGGAGTAAAAGCACAAATTCCCTTTAAGAAGAATAATGTGTAATTCTACGTACCATCACTTAGATACCAGAAAATAATACACAGACACACTATCTAATTAGAGTTCTGAGTGCCTGTTATACAGCAGAAGAAGCAGCTCAAACTACTGTGCAGAAAACAGACCTTGGATTGTCTAAAGATAGATGGTGAAAAGCTATCAAACGTCCAGAGTTTCCTAGACTTCACCAGAGTGAGAGGTACATCAGTACAAATTGAGTCTCTGGCCTCCTGGAGCTCTGCAAATCATCAAAAAGGACATTAATGTCATTAGCAAAACCAACAAACGCGCCTATACTTATTACTTGTTTGTAATAAGATTTGGCTAGTGTATAATTAGCAGGCTGCAGAAGTCTTTTACGACCTCTGAGAACAGTCTGCCACGCTGAGGCTCACTAGAAAATTCCCATTCTTTCCATGTAGTTACAACTTCCCCATCGGTTTCTACCCCATCAGATGGACTGACATAAGCATATGCAACACGTCATGTGAACCCATGTGAACTGTGAATATATATATATATATATACACATATTCATGCATTAGTTTGGTTTGATTATTTATTCTACAAGGATAATCTTTGACCAGGAATGCTTGTTTCCCAAGAGGCAATAACACTTCTGCCAAGCAGGACAGTGAGTTATCTTGTGTATTTGTGGTACGTAGACACAGGATTACCCATTAGTTGGCTTACCCATTAGTTGGCTTAAACACATCTCATTGTGAGCGGCTGATCGAGCCAGTTCTCTGCCCTTCTGCTGGGATACTTTTTTCTCAGGGCTTAAGCATGGCTGTAGTGAGTTATTTAAACATGTGTCTAACTAGGGACATGCACAGGCCAAGGGAGGCTGGAATGGGACAAGTCATTGAGTAGCTGCTGAACTGGGGCCCTGATTTGGATCCCAGTGTCAGTTAGGTGACAGCAAATGGTACTGAACAAGACTGCAATTCATGCCACCAGTCTGTAGAAAGCCAGGGGAACTTTAGTCTTAGGTTTAGGCTTGTATGATGCTGGATGGGAAAACGGCACACAAATGTTCAGCTGACACTAAAGCAGATGAGAACAGCGGTGTTGGAGTTGGCCCTCTGTCAAGCCAAACTGCAGCTACAGATCCGGCATCCTGCCTGGCTTTCAGATAGGAAACCAGCTCCAGACCTCATAGCTCTGCTGCGTTTTTCTACAACTGGGGGGCTTTTCAAAGCTGTTGAATGTATACATGAGAACCGGCTGTTTCACTTCCTTTTCCAACACCAGAGGTGTAAAGAGGCCAGCACGCAGCCAAGAAATGGGGCCATGATTCAGCTGGGAGTTTCTGAGCATCTGACTGATAGATACCTTTGCTTGGATCGAGCACTCCAGCTGCTGGGGCTGGCTGCTGCTGGTAGAGGCCAGCTCTCAGGTTCCTTTAGTGTTCTCTGAGCTGTGCTCTGAAGCTCAGCTCAATGTTACAAATGCTTTCGGAAGCTGGCGTGGAGGGACCTGTTTTGTGATACACCCTGCGTCCCTTGCACCAGTGTTGTGCCCCCCACGCTTTGGGAAAACTGCTCTTGGCTTGCAAAATGTGTAACTCAGATGTTGCCTCTCTGCCTTGCAAGCGGGGGCTTGGGACAGCAACGTGCTGGGACTGTGGGAGTGGTTCCTCCCCATCTCACGGATGAACAATACAGTCCCTTCACTTGTGATATTGTTATCAATGATTCAAAATGAGATAGCAAAAATTCTTTCCATGCTGAGTAACGAGCTTCCTAGCAGAGAGATCCAGCTGCAGATATGATACTCATGCTCTGGTGCTTTCAAGGATTATCAGTGTAATGTTGGATGCTAATGGAAAGATAGCACTGCGTGTTAAAAAAAAAAACCAAAACAACTGCTGTAATAAAATAAGACTGTAATTCTGTTGCTGCTACAAACTTGATGTACGAACATGGGCAGATCTTCCGGAGAAAACATCAAATTTGCATGCCCACCTATGACAGTCCAAGTTTTCCGATGTCCTGACAGACGGTCTTTCCAATCCCATTGCAGCAGGTATGGCCATAATTCATAACTTTTCTTCTACCTGGGTGTTCATTTTCCCAACCCTTGACTAAAGTGTCCTGAGCCACTGATTTCTCTAACTGGATCCAACACTGTGCTTCTGTTTTGAAGCCTGCTGGCAGACACAGGCAGGGAACGCCAGCCAGCTTTACTTACAGAGTCCCTCTGGTTTCTGGGGAACTTTAATTTCTCTCAAAGTCAAACTGGTGATTCAAGACTAATGAACTGCTGTGAATACTCTGCTTTATCAGAGGAAATAGTTGGAGGCTGAAGTCTTGGTCCCTAACAAGTCTTTGCAAAGATATTAACGTGTCTTGCCAAGACCTAGTAATTCCCTCGCAGCCAATGCAACATTCCTCAGAGGCCATAAGGCAAGACTCGAAAGGGGGATCATATGGCTGGGTCCCAGCTGAATTAGCTACTCCAGAGAAACACCCTGAGCTTGTGACTTCTTTGCAGACACAGATCTAAAGTAACAAACCCACCTGATTTTGGTGAATCCATTCAAGACATCTATTGTTAAGATGTCTTATGTAAGAAAAATAAATTTTCAAAAAGGAAGTTAAGAACAGTCCATACAATGCTATAGCCATAAGAAAACAAGTAGACTTGATGATTGGGGTGAAAAAAAGGAATTGGGGAAGAGGACATTTCACAGCTATGCCTACATTTTATTTGCTTGCTCTCCTGTGAAGAAAGTGTCAGGAGAAGAAAAACAGAAAAATGCTACACATATCCCCTGTAACTGATTATGCAAAATACTGTCCTTCTGGGAGCTGCTTACAATAAGTTAAACCTGACTTTCAGAAGATGAACAGCAGGTTTTCAATTATGGCATTTGAGACCTCTGGAGCGGGGATTATGAGAAGATAGCATAAGTCAGATGGCCCTTTTGAGATGTGCTTTTTATTCAGTGACAGACAAGCCCTCACACTGGTACCCTTGCAAGCACTCAAGGTATGTACAGTAAAGGGCAGCACAAAGATCTTCAAACAGGCTCCAGGAGCAGTGGAGCATGGTTTGGGCTGGGGGAGGATCGGTGCCTTGGATCCCAGGGTGTTACCACTGCTGTGCCTCTGCTCAAATGCCGTGCAGCTAATTAGTTGTGGGAGCAGCCTTGGTGCCTGCTGGTTGGGTTAACTCTGTGCTACATGCTATTGCTGGGCTATTTCTCCAGCCTGAAGGGCAGTGGGAATTTTACTGGCAGCTTCAGTGAAAACAGGACAGCAGGCAGTGCTTTGCATCGCCTATGCTAAGAATCTTTACTTGGTTCACCACTCATTGTTCTGACAGTTGTCTCATTTATTCACTTTTTACATCAAAATCCATTCCTCTAAAGCTTATGTTTAGCCTTAAGCTTCAGCATGTGCTAATAGTATTAATCATTCTGGAAATAGCTCTGTCTGCTCTGCTATCAGTAGCTATCTCGATGACACGCTGTCCCGGCTCCACATTGCTTCCCTGCTCTCTGGGGGTGGCTCTCGAGCAAGTGCACAGCCTGGGAGAGGGGTAGGAGGCAGAAGGAAGCAGAGGGGGATGCCTTTGGGCTGTGCATCCATATTTTAGAGGCTGTGCAGTGTGCATTTAGCTGCAGTGCTTTTCAGCCATGGTTCTTTCTGGGGAGTCTGAGCTTCCCCTATGCCTCCCATCTGTCCTGGAGGAGGCATCACACAACAGGTTCGGGGTGGTAAACATGGTCTAGAAACCTTCCAAGAAGGATCCTACTGTCACAGGCATTAGGGGCAGATGGGACTCGCAGATAGGAAAGCCAGGTCTTGGAAGTGCTCCGGGGTCCTGCAGTTCAACTAAATGTTGATGTTGCTGTGTGACCTGCCCATATGGTTTTGCCTTTTTACTAGCCTGACTTCTGTGTATGTGTCCCTTCAGAAAAAGGAGGGGTATTCTGAAGGGCTTCAAAACCTTCTCCTGGATATAATAAGAAATAACACCACGTGTGGAATCACCCATCGATAAATTAAACTAAGACTTAAATAGAGTTTCTTTTTGCTTTCTTATTAAAAAAAATGCTAATGCCCAGATCTCAGATTATAATGTTTCTTTATCTAATGGCCAGTCTCCAAATAAAAACATCCTCTGGGGAAATGCCATGTTCCCTTCGCAATTGCCTGAACCCATTTTTCCCTTCTTTCTGGTTGTATAATAGCTCACAGCTAGCTATGGCAATTGTGGAAAAATGCCAGTAACAGTAGTAAGGGTGCAAGTAACACATTGCTAGCTTTTTTGAATATAATTTAGCTGCTGAAAACCAAATGATGGCTACAAGCACATGACCAGTCACCTGCCTGCTTCCTGGCCCATGGCTTAAGCATTTCAAAATAGTACAAAAATATTTCAGTTAATTAAAAACCTGACTTTTATGAAGGTCAATAGAGATGGCTCTGCCAAGGAATGCACACACAAAAAAAATTCCAGCACAACTGGCAAATCACTTCCCATGTCTTAGCTTCCCATTTTTAAATAATACAAAGTACTTGCAGACCTGAGTTTTCCATGATCCACAGCAGGTGCCAGAAGAACAAATTCCCACACAGGGCATTTCGTCAGGTAAAGTACTACTGTACTGCAAGTTGTACATGATGGAATAGTCATTGAATAGGAAAACATGAGGTCACTTTTAGCTATTGATAATTCATGGAAATATAAAATACATGGGGCATAAGTGGGAGTATGGATCAGAATACTGCTATGGTAATTGTCCAAGATATGTTAGGCTTTTATTCACAAATCAATAGACAAGTCAACAAGTTCATCTGAGATCATTGTGTATCTGAGGTACTTCTGCAGTACTTGAATTTTAGAACCCTAGTATCCCATAGCAATGTCAAAATATTGTATTTCTAGTTGAAATTAACGTAATTACTTGACTTCTTCAGCACTGATAATTTATTTTGACTCTGTGGTCCTTAGGGTACGATTCTTCCTTCAATTCAGAGTATACTGTCAGCATTAACAGTGAATCATAGACAGGAGAGAATAATCAGCTTGCAGCTTCATCTCTTTTCCAGCTAACCTTTCGCCATGAAGCATTTTTAAAAGGCTGGAAATGAACATAAAATTGAAAGCTGACTGAGCTATTTCATTGTTTCTACTACAGCAGCAACAATACCCATGCCACTAAACAAATTTACTGAGAAAATTATTTTTGCTGTCAACACTATTGGGAAAAAGCCAAACTTCCCATTCAAATTACAGCAGTACTGCCCAAACCAAACAAATTTAAAAAGTGAGGATTTTGTGATTTTTTTTACTCCCTCCAAAAATGCAGGGCGTTTCTTGCATCACAAGCTAAGACATCCTGTTCAGCCACATTGTTTTTTAATCAAACGCTTTCCTTTACCTGTTGCTTGACGTTAACCCATTGCCCCTCCTCTGGATCCTCTCCTCCATATCTATGCTCCCCTTTCCCTTCTGCTGCTATGCTCTTTAAGTTAATATCACTTTTAAAAGTTCCCTTTTCATCAGCCCAGGCCTGCTGGCATGAGCTATCAGCAGTATTCATTTCTCTAGGCTCTTGCCTTGTGTTGCATTGCCTTGGCAACAAGATTTAGCAGCAAGGCAACAGCCTTGAACTTGTCAGAGTCTGTTGCAACGCGCCGAGCATGTATTACTCTCCAGCACCTCAGGTTGCTATAACAACTACTAACAATAAAACTCATCTCCTGGCTTTTAAATACAGGAACTTCTACAGTCTGTTTCCTGGCAGGACTGCAGCAATATTATGTGATTCCTGGCTGTGCTTGTTTTGCCTTCTCCTTCCTTTCTGCACATGATAGCAGCCTCCAGGAGCGAGGTGCCGAGGCACGGGAAGGAGCTCGGGATGGGCAACGTAGCCCACGTTGGTGAGCATGGGCACTGCCAGTGCTGAGAGTGGGGCTGGGGAAAGAAAATGCCAAGTGATCCCAGGGACAATGCAGGGCACAGAGCCCCAGCAGCAAACCCCAAATGCTCTAGACTGGTGATGCTCAGCACCTGCCTGCACCAGGCCTTTGGCTATGGCATTTTGGTTTTTTCTCCTGTTCCAGCAAAATATACTTTGTGTGAATGGTAATGGCATCCTGGGGAGGAGACTGCAGCCATCAGAGAGGCACTTTTGGTCTCTATCAGCACACAGTGTTTTCTCCCATCCTTGAAAATGCTCAGCTGGCAGTACTGATGAGAATAAAGGAGCAGTCTAGTGGGGAGAGATGGGCAAGGGACCAATTACTGTCATAGGATCATATAATATCTCAAGCTGGAAGGAACCCATGAGGATCATTGAGTCCAACTCTCTGCTCCTCACAGTACTACCTACAAATAAACCATATGACTGAGAGCATCCTCTAGATGCTCCTTGAACTCTGGCAGAGTTGCTGCAATGACCAATTCCCCAGGGAGTCTCTTCCAGAGATAAACACCCTCTCAACAAAGAACCTTTTCCTATTGCTGATCACCAGAGATAGATCAGCACCTGCCCATCTCCTGCCTGCTGTGAAGAAGCTGTAGCCTGCAATGAGGGCACCCCACAGTCTCCTCCAAGCTGAACAAACCAAGTTATCTCAGCCGCTCCTCTCAGTCTTGCCCTCAAGGCCTTTCACCGTCTCAGTTGAACTCCTCTGGACACACTCTAATAGTTTGATGTCCTTCTTATATTGAGGAGCCCAAAACTACACACAGTACCCTGCAGCAGTGCTGAGCAGAGTGGGACAATCCCCTCCTTTGACAAGCTGATGATGCTGTGCCTGATGCACCTCAGGACACGGTTGGCCCTTTTGGCTGCCCGGCACTGTTGACTCATATTTAATTTGCCATTGACTCAAGTGCCCAGATCTCTTCCTGTGGGGCTGCTCCCCAGCCTCTCCTTCCCAACCATGTACATATAACCAGGTCTGCTCAATCCCAGGTGGAGATGTTTGTACTCAGGTACATATGCCCTGCTCAGCACGGGTTGTCATGATACAAATGTTATAAATTAAGTCTGAATCATTGGTGCTAGGTATTTAAAAAACCTTTTAGCAGAGACAAGACTTTTAGTGCCAGAGGAGCCCTTTATAAGGAGTATTTTCAGTCAATGAAAATGCAGAGTGAGGATGCAAATTGAGCCAGTGCAGAATCAGGAACCATGGAAATTTCTCAGCAGCTCACCCAGTGCCCTGTCACACCTCCTTCCTGTGGCTTCATTCATGAGGACAGAGCAAAGCACTCATCCTTTTCCTGTATGTCACATCCATGAGTATCTCGTGCAGACTCAACATCATTCTCACTTTTCCATAACATGGGTCATATTTCTTCAAAGAGACAGAATTCATGACCCACGACGTGAACAATGGGAAGGCTTGTATAAGAATAACTCAGGATACAGCTCATCTCAAGCGTGTGAGGGATGCAAACAGGAACAGAAAAGAAGCAGCAGATCTTTCCTCCTTTATGAGTGAAGCTCAGATTCTGCAGCCAGGAAGCACTGCCTGTGATACCGCGATTGGTGGGATGTGGGAGCAGGCAGAGCTCTGTCTGAGCAAAGGTCTGCTTGTTTAAACAGATTTTATAATGTAAAAATGGTGCTTTTCATTTTCTGCCATTGCTGCCAGCTGAAGGACTGGAGGGGACAGGAGCTGCTGGAGGTCTGGTCACACTGCTTTCCACTGACTGCCTTCCTACGGGGCCAAAGGCTGAGATCCCTCAGGGTCCCCAAGCACAGAGCATGGCCTGGACCCACAGGTCTTTCAGAAATGACCCCAACCAGGACCCATATGGGTAATGCTGATGATAGAAGAATCAGTGCAGGGCACAAAAGTTGCAGGCAAGGAGCATCCCTGGATATACATGATCTTTCTACAGACATCCTTTTCATTACCTCATTTGCTTTCTTGGGCTCCTGCTTTCTCCTGTAGAGAGTTTTGAGTAAACATTCCCTGTACTGAGTTGCTAAGAGTCAAGCAGCCAGCCTGACAGAGATGCCCCAGCCCCCAAACTTCTCTGGAGCTCCTCATATTTCATATTTCATTTGGGGAAAAAAAAAATCTGCCCAGGTTTTCTCACTCCTAATCCAGAATTTTGGTTTAACAGACAAAACCAACTAATTAAGTACAATGAGCCTTTATTTTAAGGAAAACAGCTCATTTGAAAAGCCCAGGGCTCAGTTCTGCAGTTAGATCTCAGGACAGCAGTGTCTAAAGGCCCGAAATGTCATAGATGGGGTCTCAGATGGTCCCAAATCTCTCATAGATATTGGCTACGGGTCACTGTCCCTTGGGCATGGCAGTTAAGGAACGTGGCCAGACACCAAACTAAAGCACCCACGCCTCAGAGTTTGGTGTAATGTGCAGGGCATGTGCCAGTGCCCAGGTTTGTGCCCAAGTGCTGATCACAGCTTGGGAATGCCTCATGGCAACTGCAGGTTTGTCCCCATAAGGCCAGGTACAGAACTTGGGCTACATTTTTAAGGTTTAAGTTTCTACAGTGAGCATATGTAGAATGTTTAATCCCAACTTTCCTCTGCTTTGTACCGTTATCTGAGACAGACAGTAACCCAACACTTTGTGTCTGGACTCCTGCACTCCCTGGAATAAACATCTGTTTCTTGTACTGTGATTCATTTAATATATTATACAGCTCGGGACACCAAATTATTTCAACACATTCAGGCTCAAGGGATTTTTCAGCAGGTGAGTGGGCCTCGCTCACAAAGGCAGTGACTTCAGGTGGGAGCTGGGGCTTGTAAAATGTGGCCCCTTTATATATTTGTACAAATAAATGTCTATTACCCTGCAAATGTTAATTAGAAACAAAATCCACTGGCAATCCCTGTTGTAGAAATGTGGTTA
>VZTE01002792.1:0-16560 GCA_013397775.1 Eulacestoma nigropectus | reverse complement strand
GTATGCTCCCTCAAGAGCAGCTTGGTAAAGCAACCTACTTTAAATTTTTTGAATCTTTCCACTAGGGATGACCTCATGCCACACCAAAGGTGCCTGGGTCAGACAACTGACCGAGAAGGAGTTCACCCAGAAGTTACATACAAGAATGTACACAGTGGTCAGTGGAAAGGTCCAGTTCCACTGTTAGCTTGGGGGAGAGGTTATGGATGTGTTTCTTTGCCCACAGGACCATAATGACTTTCAGCAAGATACATCAAACCCAGCCAAGGACAACAACAGTGAGCCTTGTCATCTTTCTTCTGCTATACTGCCATTAAATGATGGAAGGAGGAATCTACTGAGAGCACATTCTTGAGCCACCACTGTTTTGGCCTCTGACCTGATGGGATCCAGAGCCTCCCCTCAGCAACAATGGAACGGAATGAGTAGGAGGAACTTGGCTTCCTCCCCTAGATCAGGATGTTGTAAATATGTATGCTACCAATGCGTCTTATGTTACTGATTTACCTCCTATTTGCTTAATGTGGAATTAAACAAGTACCTTTTCACCTCTACCTTGTGGCAATTTTTCTATGCAATTGCACTTGATATATGAATCCTCAGGAACTGTAAAGAATTTGACTGCTATTATATTGCCAACCATTCTGTCCATCTCCAACGATCCTGTGGATGCCACCCCACCTCCTTATCCCAGATGTCGTTTTACATCCATTTCCAATTTACAGCGTTTGGAATGGACATCATATTTAGGACAACAACCACAACAACAATTCTTACAGTGTGGGAGAATAACTGACTGGGGACCACATAATATCCTTAGAGAAAAAGGGGGCAAATAAAACCATCCTTCCGTTCCAAAAGGCAAACTGCAGCATTGTTTGGCATGATGGTGGAATGGCCAGACCATTGATTCAATATTATCTAGGTAGTAATCAATCACGAGTTCATAAACATTTGTGGAAAATGCTGTTACCTGCCTTTAGTAATATGGTATACCAGGTGAACTTGAACAAATTAGACAGTGCTAAAGAAACAATTACTAATGATTTGTACTTCACACTCATATGTTTTTGCTTTAGCTAATGATTTTTCAATTGATTATAGGAATGGCTTGTATTTTCTGTCTGCTAATTCTTTTGTTTTCAAATCATATGTAACCAATGAAGATACGAATAACTTTTCTGTTCTTCTTCCATTTAAGAGAAGACCAGAAGTTTGGGTACCCATAAATCTGACTCGGACTTGGGAAGGACAAGACGGTCTTTCACAATTGGCTTGACTATTCCAGGAGGAAATCCAAAAGAGTAAGAAATGAGTTTGCAAATTTCTCAGTTGGTCGATCCTTGCCATCATTTCTGCTGTAATAGTTTTAAGCACAGTCTCTGCAGCTATTGCAGCTTTAACTAATTCCATTCAAACTGCCCACACAGTGGGACAAGCTCTAACCAATATTACGAAAGAGTTACAAACATAAGAGCAAACTGACAAGGAAATAAAAACCAGATTAGATACCTTGGAAAGTGCTCTTTTGTGGATTGGCAAAAGAGTTGAGGCTCAAAAAACCTGCATATCTTTATGTTGCGATTGGGAACACATACATAACTGTCTATGTATCACTCCTCTTCCGTGGAATGAAACAGAGCAGAATTGGTAAACAATCAAACCCCACCTCCAAGGAGCCTTTGATTAAACCTTAAGACAGGATCTCCACTCACTTCACACTCAATTAGAAGATCAACTCAGAGCTTTGCAAACTCTGGAGGAACAAGAGGTGCAGATAAACTTAAAAAATTATCTTACTTGGCTAAATCTGAAACACTGGTTTTTAGGAATAAATTTACAAGTTTGGGTTTTTATTGGATTAGGTTATTTGGCAGTGACATCTTTTTTCATTTTCTGTCTTATCCTTTTCAACATAATTAGAGCTGTTAAAGACACACAAAAACAAGCTGTGGCTGCACTTGCTTTGTCCATGACCCCGAAAAATAAAGAAGGGGGAAATGCTGGGGTAACAAATGTTGCTTTGAGACATGTTAGCAGGAAAGAGTTAAACAGACAGCAACAACACCAGTGCCAGCAGCAGCAGTGGCAGCCGACCCAAGCCTCGGAACAGGTTGAACAGGACACCACGTCCACTAGTGCATAAAGAAACTTGGAAGAGTACGCTCCTTTGCCATGGCTTTGGAGACAAAAATAGAAGATGTCAAGAGGACAGATTTATTGTAGAACTGTGATTAAACCTGTAAGCTGTAGCTAAAAAAAGCTCTCAAGTTTAGAAATAGATAAACTGAGTGCTTCTGAATAAAATCTAAGATTCACCCACATCTCTCTGTTGGTGTCTCTCATCCATTCATGTGTCACAAGTTACTATGACTTTTCCAGGGGAGCCGCACTGGCGCCGAGTACCTGCTCAGCACTTATGTCGGTGGGAGTAATGGGTGGGAGCAGGAGGAGAGCAGGAGGTAACTGTTCTTCTGTTTATTTTTTAACAGGATATGGCAGACTCACATCCCCCTGGGACAAAATGTCTGAGCGACCCTGGCTAAGGCAACTGGACAAAATACCTTATGCTTTAGCGCTGCTATGCCCCAGAACCCATTCACGACATGTGTGATTGGCATCCCTCTCACTGCCTGTGAGCTGCAACAGTCAAGTAACAGCATCTCTGTGTCTGCAGGCTACTGGAATGTGGCAATAACTGTCTCACCTCAGGAAATGCCTTGCTTTGCCCCCACAGGAGTTGCAGATTTTAGGCACCTTGAATGCAGATAGTTGTACTAACTTTAAATTTATCAGCACAAGGAATAGCCAAGAGCTTGGTGGGTCAATGCCACGATACCGTGGTATCAAAATGCTTCACACTGGTGTAATTCAACCACAGCACAACTAACCTTGAGTTTTAGTACACATATGCAAGTCCCACAGGATATCTTCTTCATCTGCAAGGACCGAGCCTGGGCTGGAGTGCCAATGGCAATCAAAGGTGGTCCATGTACCTTAGGAAAACCAACCCTCTTATCTCCAAACATAACTGTTGCAGTATGGATCCAACAAAACTGAACTCACCCCTATCATACTGGCAGCATACATGCTTTTGCTCCTGGTTGCAGAGATACAATTGAGTTCTGGAATGTTGCCAAGATAATGCTTGTAAATTCACAAGCCCTCACAAGCCTGAATGGACTTGGCGGTGGGTTGGCAAAGTTTAGTAATGTTACCAGCATAGCTATATCTGATTTGTTAATTGATGTAGACAGCATTAGACATGCTACACTAAAAAATCAAGCAACAATTGAGTTCTTGCTTTTAGCATATGGGCATGGATGCGAAGATTTGGATGCATTATGTTGTATGACCTTACGTGACCATCCTAGCTCTGTCTGTGCACATCTACAGACACTTACTCAACACCTTGCAGAAGACATGGGTTGGAATCCATTTGCTGGATGGACATGGGGTTGGAATTGGTTACAAAGGGATTAGTATTACTTTGTGCCTCAAGTATTGTGTTCCTCTGTATTTTGTCATGTATTCCTTCCTTAGTATCATGAATCCCATCTTTAATAGATAGCACGTTGCATCGTACTGTTGTTTTTTTGGTGGAATATCAAAGTGTTCCAACGGCAAACCACGCAGTGGCACATTTCAGGGACCCAAGTCGTGTCTAAGGCCCTGCCATATTTGGTCCGCTGTTGTGCGCATCGACAAGATAATGAAGAACAGACAATGAAGGAAACCTTATCGTTAAACTGGTGGGAATTTGACCCTTAGGAGAAATAATGGATTGGTCAATCGATGGGAAGTTAACCTGTGAAAGAGGAACAATACACAATGGAGCTGTTGTTGGCATGGAGCTGGTATCATAAGCCATTGTGGCCTCATCTCACGCATTGGCCATGCGTGAGATGATGTCGTAACTGGAAGAATTCCACACCAGAGGAGGAGATATCAGGCCTGGTTCTGGGGTGGAGGGGCAAGAAGGACAAAACACACACCCTTTCAATGCAGGGAACGCCTGGACTGCCTCCCTCCTGCAAGAGCACCATGCTCCATGTCCTTCTCCTGCTCAGGGTCTTTTCACCAATCCAGGGGTTGGTATGTATTATTTGCTACAGCAACTAATAAAATAAAACTTGCTTTGAAATCACAAGTGCATTCCAGAGTTTTTGTGCATGGGAATCCTCCAGAACCTGTAACACCCTGGATTTTAGAAGAGCCAACCTGAGTATGCTGTGAACCCAGCTGTGAGGGATTCCATGGCAAGCCTCCACAGAGGGCAAAGGAGCTCAGAATGCTGGAACTTTTCAAGAACAGCTTCCTGAAAGCACAGCAATGCTCCATCTCTGCACGGGATCAGGAAGAGGGCAGAACCAGAGACCATCCAGGCTTAGCAGTGAGCTCTGGGTATGCCTAAGAGCAAACGAAGCAGCAGCACAATGGCTGAGACTCAGATGCGTGACCATCCCAGTGTCTGGAGAGTTGTCAGGCCGTGCCAGGATCCTGGGTGCAGTTCTGGTCCCCACAACTGAGGAATCACAGCCTCTGCCTCAGACTCGGTCAGAAAGCCAACAAAGTGAGACCAGAGGGAGGGCACCCTCCCAGTCTCTCTTGGGCATGGCTGCAAAAGAGCCCCTGCTTCTTCTTCCTGCGCCAGTGTTTGGCAGCTGCTGATCGCAGAGCCAACCAGGTTGTGCTCTGTGTTCCAAAGACTGCTCAGAGCGGGCTTGAAAAGTGCTGTGTGCACAGTGGAGAGTCCTGGAAGGAAGGCCGACTACAAGAGCATCCTGCAGGAACAGGGCTCTGGTCTCTGGCTGGGAACAGCCTGATTTTGCTGCCGTGACTGCAGGCAGGAGTTGAGGCAGGTGAAGAGCCAGCGAGCAGCTTGTGTTTGTAGAGGGCCTGGGGCTGCACATCTGAAACTACACCTGGAAATACACTTGGGGGAATACGAGCTAAAGCTGGAGTGCCTGTTCTGAAAGGACCAGAAGTAATTCAGCCTTGCCAGGGTTTCTTAAGAGTGTGTTGCTGTTCCCCAGGAAAGCTAGACATTTGGGGAAATGCCTTAGGAGGAAAGGGGCTTGCTTCTCAAGGCAAGTGCTTCCCAAGGAGCTCCCAGTGAGTAGGTGCAACTGTCTCCCTTTGGCTCTCTGTGGTCCTTTCAGTCCTTGAGGCCCAATGCACTTGGCAGAGGGGCAGGGGAAGGGAGAAGGCTGGGAAGAGTAGGTTTGGCATGCGCCTGAACCTGCAGAGACCAACCCAAGCACCTGCAGCAGCATGTGTTACCCCCCTTCGGACAGAGGTGTGAGCAGGAGCATCTCTGTCCAGCTGCAAGCCCCAAAGCTGTCTTTGAGAGCTGTGAATTAAAAGGTCTTTACCCACACTCTTTTCACATCTTACCTCTCTGGTGTGTTTCAACTCTTGGCAATATGCATTTGCCTCTTGCTTGGTGGAAGCTGCTCTGGCCCAGGGCCAGCACAGAGCTGGAGTGTGTGGGCCAGGCAGCGTGGAGACTCTTGGCTGATCTTGGTGTGTCCCTGGCCTCAGAAAAGGCTTGGAAGGTTTGCCTCCCAAAGCATCCTGCTCACTGGCTCTTCCTCTGCATCTTGGAGAGAACAAGGTCAGCATTTCTGGCAGCTGGGGATTAGTAGGCCTTAAAACTGGGGCATGTTCTGGAGCAAGGCCAGCTGAGATAGCCTGAGAGAAGCCGAGGGCTCCTTGCTCCTCTCTGCTGACACGCGAGCATTTGTCTGGTTTTGGGATGACCCTGTGTCTTGGGGTGACTTTATGATGTTCTCTCCCATATCGTCCAGGCATGAATTTTGTGCCTTTGGGCTGGGCCTGAGAGGGGAGAGAAAGAAGAAAGAAAAAGCCGGACAAACTTTTTCAAAACAGTTCTGTGGTGTTTCAAGGTCACCACTTTTTTTTTTCCCTGCACTTGGCAGCTGCAGGGAGATAGCTGCTGCTGCGGCGGGGCAGAGGAAGCACCCCTCTTGTTTCTTCAGCCAGTTTTTTTTTGGATCTGTTTCTTCAGAGAGAGAGACGGAGAGTTAAACTTTGTTCTAGGACTTCGGTTTTTTTGGTTTCTTTTTTTCTTCTTCTCTTCTGGACTGTTTCAGCAACATCAGAACACATCGGGAGGGCTTTCCACCAAGGCCCTGGTGGTGGGCCCAGGCCGACCCCACTCCGAAGAGGAGAGAGAGAGAGACCACACCCAAGGAAGGACTCTAAAATCTTCCCAGGTTTCCTCTCCCCAGCGAGAGATTTTATTATTTAGCATTGTTGTTCTTTTCCTGTGTGTTTGTTAAATAAATAGTTTCTGTTCCCCTTTCACTTTCCTCCGAGGAAATATTTCTTTCCCGAACCTGGTGGGGGAGGGGCAGCTGTAACCTGCCTTCTATCAGAGAACGTTCAAATTCGGATGCTCCTCCGAATTTGTCTCCAAACCGGGACACCCTGGCTGTGTGAGTGGGTGCTACATGGACACAAGACAGCCAGTCCTGTCACCCTGGGTCCCAGCAGTGCCTCACAGCAGTCCTGCATCCACGTCAGGATGCTGGTCAAGAGATGTCCTAGAAGATGAGGCAGCTGATTTTAAGCTTGCAAGGGTACCGACAGGTCAAACACAATGGTGTTCCCTCAGGATATAGCAGTCCTGAGGGGTGTCCCCAGAGCTGCCTGATGCTGACCACTCCTTGTGGCACCAGTTGCTTTTTTGTGGAATGTTCTACCTCCCCCACGAGTAAAGAGGGAGCTGGAGAAAGAGCTTGCCAGGCTGCTCTCAATCCTTTACCAGCAGTCCTAGTTAAGTGGAGAAGTTTGAGCTGACCGTAAATGTGCAAATGTAACAGCCAGGCACAGGAGGGGTCGGTGGGAAGGATGATGCAGGAACCATAGGCCTGGCAGCCTGAGCTTGGTACCGGGGAAGGCCTTGGAGCAGATCCTCCTGAGTGCCATTCCATGGCACATGCAGGGAACCAGGGGATCTGCTGGAGGGTGAGAAAGCTCTGCAGAGGGATGGGAACAGGTGGGGGTGATGGTGGGGGGTTGAGGGGTTCTGTGCAGCTGTTTGCAGGGGGTGGTGTTGGAGGGCATGCTGGGGAAGGAGTTTTCTGGAGGGTGACAGGGCTAGGCTGGAATTTGATTCATTTTGAAGGCAGCATCTGTGGTTTTGCACAGCTTTGGTTCTGGACAGCTGAAGGAGTATCTGTGACTTTTTCTGTTAGTGGTCCTGATTCTCATGCAGGGAAGAAGAGAGGAGAGCTGTACTTTATTGGCCACTTAGATATCTGTACCAGGGGGAGGATTAGCCTTTTTGCAATATATTCATTTCTTTGGGGTACTTTTGTAACACTGAGTGGACTTTCATTCCTTGAGAGCTTTTATTCCTTAACAGAATGATGATAGTATCATCCTTTCACAGAAAAGCGCTTGCAAACCAAAGAATTGCCATTTTTTTGCCTCTGTGTAGTGTTATTTTTTGTAAAGTGATGACATTAAGGCAATGAGTTGCTGTGTTGAAATGGGAAGTAAACTTGCAAATCTTTTACATTCTCACGCCATACCAATTACTTTGGGAAGTTTGCAGCTTTTTGGAAGTACTTGAGTTGAGCAATAGGAAATAAAGCTTCCCTGAATTTAGAATTATTAAATGCCCGATTCTTCTGTGCTTTCATAGCAAAGATGTTTCTGTGCTGCAGTAAATTACTTCAAAGAGAAAATAATTCCAGCATGAAGTCAGAGCTTTTGACAGAGACCAGGTGTTGCCCCCAGTCACTCCAGGTGCTCCTGCCAACACGAAGGAGCACAGACCCCAATGCACGTTGGCTTTGGCTGCCCTCTGGCAGAGAAGCACCTCAGGAGCACAGGTCTCTGGGGCAGGAGATGGGCACCAGCGCTGCCAGGGCTCGGGGCGGTGGCAGGTCTGCTTCGGTGCGGACTCGGCCACCCCTGCTGATTTCCGTGTTCCCCAGCCTCAGGAGTCAGAGCAGNAGGGCTCGGGGCGGTGGCAGGTCTGCTTCGGTGCGGACTCGGCCACCCCTGCTGATTTCAGTGTTCCCCAGCCTCAGGAGTCAGAGCAGCATTTGTGCCCTGGCCCACACATTCCTTGTCTGTGCCACAGCCCTGGGTTTAGGATGGCCACCAGCCGGGACATGTCCCAAGGAGGCCATGCCAGGTTCTGTGGAAGGCCCCGTGCCCTTCCCGCGGTGGCTGCGGCAGCCGTGGGGGGCTCCTTGTGCTGCTCTGAGCCTGCAGAGCAGGGGCGCGTTTGTGTGTGCTTTGAGCTGTTCCTGAAGTTCCTATTGGGCTGTCTTACAGACTTGGGGCAAGGGATTCCTTCCAACCTAGGCCACTTGGGGCGGGCTGGGGGTGGCCCCAGAGCAAGTGGCAGTGTGTGCAAGGGCCCTTTGTGACACGGTGCAGCGTGGTCACCGTGGGATGGAATGGGACAGGGTGTCCCCAGGGCCCTTTGTGACACGTGGTGACATAGGTGCTGGCGGCGACGCGGCCACGCCACAGTGCTCGGAGCACGCAACGGGACAGGACGGGACAGAGCGGTGCCGTGAGGATCCTCCGCACAGCACACTCGTTCCTTGCTGACCTGGAGCTTTTCCGAGGTATTACTCCTGCAGTGCCCTCAAGGCCAGACTGCAGGACTTGGTGACTCAGACCTTTCCCAAGGCATCTCTCTTGAAGGTGCTCTCGAGGCCAGACTGTGGCATGGCAGGCAGATTCCTCGGCCTGTTCAAAGTATTCAGGAGGAAAAAAAAGAAAGGCCCTGGAGCTGCCCCAGCACAACAGCCTGAAGAGCTGGAGCAGGTCCAGCAGCCACAGGATGGTGGGCAGAGCTGGGCCACAGGGCTGATGGCAGCAGCCAGCTTGGCCCCATCCCATCCCATCCCATCCCATCCCATCCCATCCCATCCCATCCCACCCGCTGGGAACATGCCCATGGACAGGATGGAAGAGGGGCCAGGGCAGACTCCCTCGCAGCAGCCGTGCTCCATCTCCTGGGAATCCTGGGGCTGTCCCTGCCTGGGAAGCGCAGGGTTGGGCTGTGTTCTCCAGCCTCTCCTGCAGCCCTTCAGCTCTGGCTGCGCTCGCTCTTTGCCAGATGCAGCCATGGACCAGACACAAGAGCATGACCCTGCCCACGGCCACTTCCGCAGAACAGCACAGGTACCTGCAGCCATCTCCACCTGGGCTGGGCCTGCTGTCGCTGCTTAGCCAAGCACTGCGCTTGCAGCACTCCATGGAACATCCCTCCCTTCCCTGTCCTTTGCTCTCCTGCAGATGTTCGGGAAATTCATACGCATTCAAAGTAAAAAGACCACCGCCACAGCAATTGAGGGCACAGCCAAGCCTGACTCTGGGCTGACCAAGCTCCAGGCAGAGCCTGATGTCAGCACAGATTCGACTGAGTGCTCAGAAGACTCTGACACCGCAATGAATGACCAAACGGTGAAGACTCTCATGATACTGACTGAGGACATGGTCATCACAAACACTGACACCGGAGAGACTCAGGGCATCGCAAATACTGACATCACGCCCACTCCCACTGGGATTCATGCTCCCAGTCTGGATTTTTTTGAGGAGAGTGCTGCTTCTTCTCAGCAGCAGGTAAGCAGTCCGGGGCCAGGGCTGGAGGCCTCCCAGGACTGTATGACCCCTCAAGCCACGGCCGCTTTGGCTTTGAGGCCAGCATGGTGCGGTGGGAAGGGACGCACTTCTTGGGGGAAGCTGGGGAAGTTGCTCTCTTGGACAGTGCTCCAAGTCTTCCCCATGCCTCCTCCAGGTGCCAGCCATGGTGAGGAGCATTCACCAGAGACTCATGTCCCATGTCACTGTGGATGCCAGGCTGCAAATTGACATTCTGAGGCTGGCTGAAGAACACCCTGCTGATGTGGTGCTGACCCTCCTGCGCTGTGCCCCATCGTGTGACAGGTACGGGGCCCACCTGCCTTGAGAGCTCAGGGCTCACCAGCCCTTAGGGCCCATCGCCCTGTACAGCCTGTCCAGTGAGGTCTGCCAGACAGGCAGAGAGCTCCAGGACCCTTGGGCCTCTCTGTTTCCTGAGCCTGCTGCCCTGCTCCCTCCCTGCCCCTCATAGCACCGGGGCTCTGTCACCTGGGCCCCCTCAGCTGCACAGGGCACGGTACTGTGACTGAGACACCCCTGACTCAGAGCTCCAATCCCACAGAGCTGCTGCAATAATGTGGAGAACCATAGGCTCGTCGGGACCAACAGTGGAGAAGGTGCTGCCAACACTGGTCCGTGTAATGGAGCACTGGCCACTGTACAGCATGTGCATCTCTGATGGGGACAACAAGAACGTTTTTGCCCTGGCTGTGAGTTTCTGGAACTGGCCTTTGCTCACCCCAAGGTCGTCTCTCCAGCAGCTCTCCATCCTCTCACTGCCTCAGGCACTGGGCTGAAACCTGGGCTAGGGACAGGCTCGGGGGGCACCAGGCCCAGTGGTCCCCCTGCATCTCCCCTCGGGCCCTGCCACACGGACAGCTCAGCACTGAGTACCTTCTTGGGCTGCTTCTTTTGCAGGCAACTCTGGTGCTGTGGGTGATTTTGCCTGAGTGCCACAAGGCAATAATCCTTTATTCCGAGCGCCTGTTTGTGGCTCTGCTCTTCCATGTTGTCATGAGCAGATGCCAGAGGAAGTTGATACCTTCTGGAGAGTATGCCGGGAGGAACACTGCCTTCCCACCAACCCCAACAGGTCCCAGTCCTCCTGTCCTTCCCATGCCCGTGTAGCCAGTGCCAGTGATCCCTGTGTGACCTGGGCTTTGTTCTGCACACAGATTTGCAGTGCAGGCCATGAAGACTCTGCTCTATCGACTGCAGTGTGACAATGAGGTGGTGGCTATGGAACGCAAGCATGGCTGGGACGTGCTGCTCTGTGCTGACCCCCAGCACCATGCAGTGGGTCTGCCAGCCAGGTGAGACCCTCTTCTCTCCGCTGCCCTTGGAATTTGTGCCCTGTGCCCGGGGTGCTCCACACAGTCCCCGTGGTCCAGAGGGCCTTGTAACCGAGGGATGGCTGAGCAGACTGGAAAAGGCTGGGAAAGGAGGGTACCTATGAAGGAGCCACCTCCCAAAGCACCTACATCCTTTCCAGGGATGTTGGGGAAAGACCGGGCCTCTTTGAGTCAGGCCTGGGAGAGGTTTGCCCCCCCACCTCAGGGTCTTAGTGCCTTTTTCCCCCTGCCAGGGAAGTGCACCGTATCTTTATCCCCTTGTGCTCCCTCATGGCATTCCACCTATTCAAGCGGCTCAGCAGGGAGGAGCCACGCTGGGACCTGCCCTTCCTGGCATTCCTTGTGGAGGTGAGCCTGATAACCAGCGCTGCCTTGCTGAGCTGCCTCCCAGCTCTCTGCCCTCTTGTAGCCGCAGCTGCCTGGGACGCTGCCCGTGCCCTGTGCTGCTGCCTGGGCCCAGCCCTGTGCACTTCTGGGCTTCTGCTGGCCGGGTCCCCTGTCACTGCCCTGTGCCTTTCAGGTCCTCAGGTGCCTGGACTTTAAACACAGTGATAGCGTCCTGGAGATCATGTCAAAGAACCTGAAGAGTGAGTGCAGGGAGAGGCATCGCCTGCCACTCAGGGGCCTCATGGTGCTCAGCAAGGATCCCTTGATGGTGAGAAGGGGGCAGCAGCTGAACCTATGCTGGCAGCGTGGGGCTGGAGAAAGCAGCCCCTTGGGCTGGCTGGGCTTCAGGAGCTGAGGCAGCTGCTCCCAGCTCTCCTGTCTCCTGGCTCAGATGCCCAGGTTCTTCAGGACAGGCCTTTGGCCTCTGGGCCCTGTGGCAGCAGAGGGGGTTGCAGTGCCAGGGTGGTGTTGGTGTTGGTGGTGCATCCATTCATGGCTTCACAGCACAGCCTTGTGTTCCACACAGGCCAGAAGAATGTGCTGCCTGTCTCAAAGCCTTCTGGAGGTGCTGGGTGATGCAGATGGATACGCTCGCGAATATGCTCGAGAACAAAGACATCCTGATATCCAGCACAACCGCCCCAAAGCTGGCTAAGGCACTCCTACCACTGTTTGACAATGTAAGGCTCTGTGTCCCCAGCCACAAGCACAGGGTTCTGCCTGGAAAGTGTGTGCCCTGTGGATTTTCAAGTGTTTTCCCAGGTTAGCCTGGAGTAGTTGGTGCTGAGGTCTCTTCCTTTTCTCCAGGATGACAGCCATGTGCAGCTGCTCTCCATTGACCTCTTCTTCACGATGATGGACTTGGTAGTGGATGAGGGAATAAAGCCCCTGAAGAGAATTGTGAGCCAGGGCCTGCTCCCACTCTTCTTTCACTGCCATGATGAGAACTGGCGTGTGGTGAAGGTGAGGTTTTGTGTGATGCTGCTGCATCCCTGGGAGGGGGCTCGGCTGCCTCCTGCCCTGGTGCCTCCTGGGATGCATCCTCCTCCAGGCCTTGGCAAAGGGACGCAAGTCTTGTGCCCTGGGCTGCGGTGCCATCTGCCTGTCTTGGCTGCTGTGCAGGCCTCTCGTGAAATACTGCTTTGTGTGACCCGGTTCCTGAGGAAGAGGAAACTCAAGCAGCTGGTGAAGAAGGAGAAGATGTTGAAGTTCGGCAAGTGCCTGGTAAGGACCGCCTGGAAGCCCCAGCCTCAGCCTGGAGAAGCCCCCTGTCCCTGCTGCCCAGTGTGTGGGGCTGGCAGCGGTGCCCCCACCCAGTGCTGCAGCCCACACGCTGCACCCAGGGGCACCAGCCTGCAGCCCACACGCTGCTCCCTTCCCTGGGCTGCGCGGGTTCTTCTCCAGGCTCTTCTGGCCCCGAGCCGGGTGCCGATGCAGCCCCGGCCCCACTGGGCTGCGGGCTGGGGCAGCACCGCGGCTCCCTGGGCAGCACCCGGCCCTCTGCCTCCTCCGGAGCCTGGCGCCAGCAGCTGCTGGCCGGGTCTCACGGATGTGCGGGCACGGGAGGCCAGTGCTGGGCACAGGGAGTGCCCGGCCAAGGGGCTGAGCCCGCACCAACCCTTCCCTCCTGGCGCTCTCTGCAGCTGGCAGAAGACAGGAACCGAGTGGCCGAGCACATGCGCCGGGCCCTGCCGTACCTGGAGAGCCCGCAGGAGTCCCTGCGACAGGTGGCCGTCAGGTTCATTGGTGAGCCACGAGCCCGCGGCCCCAGCCCCGGCTGCTGCCCCAGCAGCAGGATCCGGGCCTGGGGCTGCGGAGCCCTGCCTGCCCTCGGGGCCACTGCCGCTCTCTCGCAGCCGTGCCCTCGGGCGGCAGCGTGCGGCAAGGGCCCGGGCTGAGCCCTGCCGGGGGAGGAGAGCGTGCGGCCAAAGGGCTGGCAGCGCCGCTGGGAGGGAGCTGTGCCGCTGGGGCCATGACAGGCTCTGTGTTCCCAGGGATGGCCAGGGTGTTCTTGCAGGGGCAGAAGGAAGAGCTCCAGCTCCTCAATCAGGGTGAGTGAGTGCAGTGGGTTGTCATCGTGGGCTGGCGGGGGAAGCTGCAATGCCTGGGCATGGGGCTCCAATCCCTGCCCCTGCTCTGGAGGGCTTCGTTCCCTGTGTGGACGAGGGGCGGTGTGGGCAGAGCACAGAGAGATTTCGGGGACATGCAGCGGGGATTCGTGGCCAGCACATTCTGGCTGATCCTGTTTGTCCCTCCTCTCTTGTGGCCACGGCAAAAGCTGGGTCGGGCAGCTCTGGCAGGAGGGTCTCCTTGGATTCCCCCAGATCCAAGCTCTGACTATAGCTCTCTTCCTCTCTGTTCCAGCCATTCAAGCCCCAAGGAACAACGCCAGCCTATCTTGCTCTAACCAAGAAATTCAAGCCCAGTTTGTCCAAATAGCTGAAGAACTGGGGTCATCTTCTGGATCCAGTGAAGGAGTGTCCCAAGAAAAGCACCAGAAGATAGTGAAGAGGACATCACCTCTGAGTGCCACTCGAGCTCCGTGCACAGCTGATGCTGGGCACAGTGGAGCCTGTGGGAAGCTCACTTGGTTTCAGCCCTCTTCCTCCCTGTAGACAGTTCTCTTCCTCCAGCTCTCAGACCCTGCCCATCCACTTTTTTTCCCTTCCAGCTCATTCCTTTGTTTTGCCTTCTATTAATAAACAGTTTGGCTTCTTCACTTTACCTGCATCTCTGTGGAGCTGAAGCAGTGCAAAACCTGAGCCCTGGGACACACAGGCCCCTCCTGCCATTCTCTTCCGCGCCGTCTTTTGTGCAGTGATGTGGATACCAAAATGCTGCTAGCAGATGAATTTTCCAGCTTCTTGCATTAATTCTTTGAGAACCTTTCCTTTCTCACGCAACACAGGAAAACAGTAAGATAGTTTATGCAGACTATATTCACATGTGGTGTTTTGCTAAGTTCTGTTTATGGTACACTGAGAAATGTTTTACTGTGGATGTGATAGAACCTAAACCAATCACCCTAGGAGGAGTGTGAACATTGTCCAATCGCTTTATGGAACTAGACTATATAAAAATGATTGTAAAATTAATAAATAATTCATTCTTTTGCTGGATTTGATGTTGCTACATCTCTCCGTTCCTGGCTCAATAGCGACAAATAATGTCACGGGTTCTGGAGGATGCCCATGCACAAAAGATCTGAAACACACTTGTGATTGCAAAGCAAGTTGTGATTGCAAAGCAAGTTTTATTTTATTAGTTGCTGTAGCGAAAAATACATACCAACCCCTGGATTCGTAAAAAGACGCTGAGCAGGAGAAGGATATGGAGCACGGTGCTCAGGCGGGAGGGAGGCAGGCCGTGCACCTTCAGGGCGTTCCCTGCATCGAAAGGGTGTGTGTTTTGTCCTTCTTGCCCCTCCACCCCAGAACCCAGCCTGATATCTCCTCCTCTGGTGTGGAATTTTTCCAGTTACAACATCATTTCACTCATGGCCAGCGCATGAGATGAAGCCACAATGGCTTATGATACCAGCTTCATGCCAACAACAGCTCTATTGTGTATTGTTCCTCTTTCACAGATAACTTCCCATCAATTGACCAATCCACTGTTTCTCCTAAGGGTCAAATTCCCACCAGTTTAACGATAAGGTTTCTTTCATTGTCTGTTCTTCATTATCTTGTCAACGTACACAACAGCGGACCAAATATGGCAGGGTCTTAGATACAACTTCGGTCCCTGACACAGGGTCCTTGTCCCACTACTGGCCTTCAGGGTGCTCAGCAAGACCTTTAACTCCACAGTGCTGTGGAACTGGACCTTCAGGACAGGGACCTTTGCAGCCTAATCTGCCCTCGTTCCTCTGTCTCGCTGTGTCGCTGTAGAGACAGGAACGGAGAGATGTAGCAACACACAAATCCAGCAAAAGAATGAATAATTTATTAATTTTACAATCATTTTTATATAGTCTAGTTCCATAAAGCGATTGGACAGTGTTCACACTCCTCCTAGGGTGATTGTTTAAGGTTCTATCACATCCATGGTAAAACATTTTCTCAGTGTACCATAAACAGAACTTAGCAAAACACCACATGTGAATATAGTCTGCATAAACTATCTTACTGTTTTCCTGTGTTGCGTGAGAAAGGAAAGGTTCTCAAAGAATTAATGCAAGAAGCTGGAAAATTCATCTGCTAGCAGCATTTTGGTATCCACAGTTATTGGTGATGAAGATGGGATGCCCAGAGCACAAAAATTGATGGTGTTTTGAGCGTGTGCGAGTGCAAAACTAACGCAGGTTTGAGTGTGGGTAAGAGAACATGGACGGAGCTTGGGCAGTGGAGCGCGTGGGTGCACCATGAGCGTGGGCACATAGCTGCCCCAAGAAACGCTGTGCCGTGTGTGCGTGTCTGCTGAGAACAGGGCCTGGTCGGTGGGGCGCGTAGCTGCTCCAGGAGTGGCTTTTCTGTGGTCAGCAGGTTGCGTGGCTGCACCAAGAGAGTGAAACGCGTAGCTGCACTGAGAGACGCTGTTCCACAGGTGCATGTGTGTCTCTGTGCGGCATGTGGGAGGTCAGGATTTACTCTGGGTACTCAGTTGTGTGCAGGATCTTAGTGATATTCTTCTGTGTCCGATGTGTAATCTGTGTCATCTATTTGTTGTTGCACAGAGTGGATATTGCAAACATAGCTCAAGTACTTCTCAGATTCTGTTAGGGAGGACTTGGAGTGATTGGTGTTTCTGGTGTCGTCGGCCAATTTCATTAGAACAGAGTTATCGTCCTCATTATTTTTGTAATCCTTACGGTATCCTTGTGCAAGTGCATTGGTAACAATGTCTCATAAAAAGGAGCCTCAGGCCATGGCTCTGTCAGGAGAGCGACCGGGCTGGACGCAGGAACCGTGGAGCACATTATGGCATAAGCTAGAAACGTGGACAAGTATTGCGCCCGAACCATGGGAGGCCAAGGACACCGAGGGGTGTTGAAATACTGTAGAAAATTTAGACAAACTCCTCAGACACGCTCTAAACAGTGGCTAACTCCCGCTGGCCGGAGGGCTGGTTGTCCATGTAGCTCTCTCTCAGGAAAATTGGCCAGGGGAGAAGCACTTGCTAGAGGAGCCTTTCAACGTGCAAGACTTTGAAGACAGCCTCAGCATCTGGGCAGCGAGAAGGG
>VZTE01002789.1:36985-91037 GCA_013397775.1 Eulacestoma nigropectus | reverse complement strand
GCCCACACTGAGAAGCTGAACACCGAGAAGGAACCAGGATGTGAGGAAGCACAGCTATGATCTTTGGCCACCACTGCTTCTGAGCAAAATCAGAATGCTTGTTCCAGCTGGATCTTCCTTAGTTCTAGAAAGCATCAAACAAGGAGAAGCACTGCTTTAACTACATTTAAAGGTCTCTCCTTGGTACAGAGGCAAATTCATGGATCTTTCAGCGCTATTTATTCAAAACATTTTACATCATAGCCATGGGTATGATTTTAGCAGGGAAATGCCATGACTGGAAATGCAAGGGAGATCGTTCTGTCTGGCTCACTCCAGCAGAGAGGCCTTGGGACTCCAGCACTACCACATCTTCTCCCTCATTTTCATCCTTCCATAATGTTTTTTAGGACATGGGGCTGAGGATGGGTGGCGGTGCAGCTCTCAAGGAGGGTGCAGAAGTGAGAGCTCCACGACACAGCTGAAACCAGCAGGGCCAGGGCGGCACGTGAGACTGCTTCTCTGCTTCAGCACAACAACGCAACCCAGAGCAGTGACACTGATATCACCTGAGTCCAGACAAGCCAAAAGGAGCCCAGCAGGGTGCTAGGAAGAGGCAGCGAAGCAGTAGAACCGATCCCCACACACATGCCCAATGCGGTGGACTGATGGTAGCCGCAGTGCCAAACAGAGCTCTGCAGAGAGAAAGACACTCATCGCCATCACCACTGCCACCATCACTGCTGGAGAGAGGGAGAAGGAAACTGCCACTGCAGGTCCAGAGCTGCTCCAGGCAGCACCAGCAGCCCCCATCTACCATCAGAACCACTCCGCAAGCCCCAGGAATTTTGTCTTTTTTCTAAGGACCCCATGTGACACCTCATCTTTGTTGACCTTTGTTGGTTAAGCCATTACCTCTTTTGTGTAATTTTCTTTTTATTGTTGTGCATTGCCTTTTTTTTTTTTTTTTTACTAAATTGTAACTCTAACATTTTTAGCCTCTCATAGATTATTTTTTCCGTTGTCCCCCTCTGTTCTCATGAGGAAGGGGAGAGAGGAGAGGCTTTACAGAGACTATCTCAAGAAGAGGACATATAAAGGAGGGACAGCATTAGAAAGAAAAAAGCGACCCTCATGCTGCCTCTTCTGGAAGGAATAAAAGTGGAAGTTTCTTAATATCCAGCCACAAATCTTTGGAGTCTTGACAGCCAAGAAGCACAGGAACCTGGAAACCTTGTTGAGAGAGGCTGGAGGAGATTGCTGGCTCAAAACATTTCATGTGCTTGTATGTGGGGGAAGGGGCAGATCAGGCCTTGCTCTGGTGAGGCAATGCCCTGCTCCACACACCCCACTCCCCCAGGCCTGTATCCCAGCCCAGCAGAGGCTGCCAATCTCTGGTACACCAGAGGCAATGCTCCACACCTGTATGTGGAGCCCCTAACCCAGCCCCTAAGTGGCCAGGTGACTGGAAACCCCATGTGGGAGAAGGCCCCAGGAAAGCCAAACGGTATTTTAACTCAGGATATGTGGCAACCACATGTCTTGACCCTACCTCCTCTTGGAATTTCTGTCAGCTGAACACCACTGAAACCAGGAGTGGTAGCTATGTTGATTCTTTTCTGTCATTCTCTCTTTCTCTTTATTCTTCTAATTCCCTTCTCTCAGATTTTTGAGTAACTTAAAATCTAACAGGCTTGGAGTTTGTTAATTTGCCAGTAAAGGTTTTCTGTTGTTTTGACCTCTTGAGAATATCTTGTTGGTATTTCTCCCAATTGTCTAACTCAAAGTACTTGAAAAACCGTAAGCCCTTTTAAGTGTCTCATCGAGTGAGGTTTTTGGGGCCTTACACTTGTACATCCAGCAGCCTTGTACATCCATAAATCTTGGAAGTTTTTACTCTGTGGAGATACTAGGCAGTGCAGGAACTCCAAGCCTCAGGCCTGTAAATGTGACAATATTTCAAATACAACAGTGTTCTCAGCAATAGGTACAGAAGTCTTCTTAAATTGAATAGTATTTTCTGATGAACACATTTTTTTAAGATTAGTCATAGAACTATCAGAGGAGACTTTTCTTATAGAACATGAATACTGAAAAAGGACATTGGCATGTGTCACTGGCTGCCTAATTGGTAGAAGAGGTAGATCAGATTACATCAATACAAGAAGACATCTAGATTGTTAGCTGACAGCTTAAATCATATGGACCAAGCTTTTAACTTTTGGATCTCAAAATTACAACCTGAACAGCTTTTGAAAGAGGTTGCTAAATACACACAGGTTGCCTGATTCCTGTTCATGTATTTTTAATTTTTTTAATTAAAAAATGTCTGCTATATTTGTATGGGTGTTTTGTGAGGCATAATTACAGTGTTTCGTGAGGCATAATTACTGCATTTTGTTTTCAGAACATCTGTAGGCCATTACTTTTTTTCATACAATTTATTGAATATGTACCAGATTACATTATTTAATTAGATTAGAATGGTTAAGCTTACAGAATTTGTTCCAATCACATACTAATTTTTGTATTTATTCTATTTAAAACTTTAGAATATTTCAGTTGGAAGGGACTGATGATGATCAACTAGTCCAGCTGCCAGATTAGGCTCCTTTTATGGTCTGAGTACAGAAATCAGCACCTCTGGGTCCAGTTAATCTCTTTCAAAAGTAGAGGCCTAGGACAGATACTTCAAAGGTGCAATTCCTCCAGTCTTTTTCTTGCTGCCAACCACAAAGAGAATTTCAGATGACTTTACTGAGAAAGGTTGCTCTGCTGTGATTTTCTGAAACGAAGTGAAATGGATCCCTCTCTGGGTACCTGTTCCCTTCTCTGCCCCACATGACAGCCAGATCATGCCCATTGCGAGCAGGAGGGGTGTGCAAATGGGGGATGTCCCGGGGATAGCTTGCCAGCATGGAGCACTGCTATTGTGATGCCAAAATTCTGGTGGGGAGAAAGGTTCTTGTTTCTCATTTTGCAAGATTTCAAATCCATTCACAGTCTAATGCTCTGTCAACAGTGCTTCATTTCCATGATGGGAATTCTGAAGTCCTTTCAAAGAAGCTTTGCCTGAAAGAGAACAGGTCTGGCTTGCAGTGCATCATTGCTCTGCAGGCCTTAGGAAATCACTTTGGCCCTTACCCATCTACTGCCCAAAAACCGCATGTGGAAGGCTGAAGCTTCGCCAGCTGTGACAGTGCCCCAAGGAGAAGTCAGTTAGGGGCAAAATAATGAGACTTATTGTGGTTTTGGCAGGTCAGTACCAGGTAGGTGGAAAAAAAGGAGCTTAAGCCATCTATAAATAGCTTAGCTGACAATCAGGGAGGGGAAGGTGCAAAGAAGGGAAGCGGTAGAAACATCAAAGGAATGAGAGTACTATGTACGGAAGTTGAAAGCAGTGAAAAAAAGAAGAGTAATTGGATAAAATACTGAAAAAATTAAGCAAGGCTTCTCCTGGTGCTGGATGGTGCATTGGGGGATGCTGTTGGCAGCTTTGGGTGCCCATCCCAAAGTCATCACCTGTTCTTCCTCAGCCCTGAGAGGTCCAGGCAGCCTTTTTGACAGTGTTCTTCTGCAGGGCATACAATCAATCATAAGCCTTTCATTAGTTTGTTTTCAAAAAGAAGAGGGTGATGTCAAGTTTGTTGTAGAAGTTTTCTCTGGGGAACACAAAGTGCATTTCGAATCCAGTTGGAAAACATAGTTGGCCATTGCCTGAAAAACTCCCCAAGGAGATTTGTGGTACTTCACTGAATTCTCCTACCACTGTGCAAAGATTTCATTAAAAATAATTTTTAAAAAAGCTTTTTATTTTACATGAATTAATTAGATGTCTAAGTACTTGCAAGCATAGACTCTACTGCTATCAGGATCACCTGTCAGCGGGAGAACATACCTAAAGAATCACCTTCTGAAGGGAATGCCATACATTTTAAAGCGATTTTGTTAGTGTGTTTGCTCATGTGCAGCCAGAAGAAATGTGCAACCTGAAGACCAGTTAGACTTCATTTAATCAGGGTGGGGGTAAAAGACCTATGCATTAGTGTAAAAATTAGTGTAACAAAGGTCGGTATCACTGGGTTTTGGAGCATGCTTGGGTGCCAGCCAGGACCCACACAGAAGGTTGCCTCCAACATGCTCTGTTGGTCCAAGTGCCCCAGGGCTGGACATCCCATTGTGATGTCACACATACTGTCACCTGGCAGTGAACTGTGATGTCTCTAGGGTTAGACTGCAACCTCACGTCCCTTGGGGCTTTCATTCAGGCACAGAGAGAACCTGACTCAGGCTGGCTCAGGCCTGATTTCCTGCCATGTGTGTCCACGAGATCTGGAGGATTGAGCACAGGGACAGCAAGAGACCAAGGCTTCTCCATTTTGTTGCACTGTGTGAGATTCTTTGGTAGTGCCAGTGATGGGGAGCAGCTTCTCAGGACTCCCTGAATTGCCACGGAGAACAGACAGAGCCATGGGGACAGAGTGGAGCTGCCCCATTTGCCATGATGAGCAAGAGGGTGTTGCTTACGTGATACCTTGTGGCCATGAGTTCTGCATGGGCTGCATCCTGCGTTGGGCAGAGAAGAAACCAGAGTGCCCACTCTGCAGAAGACTGATAGAGTCTGTCAGGTTTTCTCTGCAGGAACAAAAATACCTAGAGTGTGTCATCACACCCCAGGGAGAACCACCAGAGACCAGCAGCCAGGCAGAAAGATCTCTTGGCCTCCTGGATGGAAACAGCTGCCAGCGCCCTGGAGTGGTTCCTCTGCAAGGGACACCCTCCCTAGCTGAGCAGAGGCCTTCAGGGACAGAGGCTGTGGGTAGCCTCTTGCCCAAGGTCTGGGCAGAACTTTTCCAAAAAGAAGAACATATTCTTGACCCCATGCTGCCCTGGTTGCGCCAGAAGCTTGAGGCAATATATGGATCCCAGTGGTGGCTGGCAGTGAGAGCAGAGAACAGCATCTTGTACTCCCTGTGCCTCTGCGGTCCAGACGGGGAGGTCATGGTCCAGATGCTGCAGCCTCTCCTGAAGGAATACACAGAACAGCTAGTTGATGGCACTGTCAATTTCATTGTGGGCCAATGCAGCGAGGAGGCCCAGAGGCTGCTGCGCTCCCACGCTGCTGGGAAGGAGGACAACAGCCCTGAGGCCAGTTCCTGCTCCACCAGCTCCCAGGGAGGGACTCCCACCTGGCATCCAACTCCTGCCAGCAGCCCTGCAGGCTCTGACATGGAGGACCAACCCAGCACGTCAGAAGCTGCCCTCTGTGCCCTCCGCATCCTCCAGCCACCTTTGCCAATTGGTACAGAGCAGGTGCAGCCACAGGAAGAGCAGGGGGAAGTGATGATGGCACATTCCTCTGCCCAGGGCAGCAGCCACAGTCCCTCTGTGCCTTGTCCGGACTGGGAACACTTGGAAAGGGGGCCCCAGCACCCCACAGAAAGGAGGGCCCCCAGCCCCCAGGACGCTTCATGGCGTACAGATAGGCCAACAGAGAGACAGTGGAGCTGCCCTATCTGCCATGATGCTCACGAGGATGCCGCTTATGCAATGCCCTGTGGCCACCAGTTCTGTCTGGGATGCATCATGCATTGGACAGACAGGAAACCAGCGTGCCCAGTCTGCAGCAGAACGATTTTGATTGTCAAGTTTTCTGTGCGCGAAGAAGACGACTATCTACAGTGTCTTGTCACACCCTCTGGAGAGTTGCCAGAGACCCACAGCCAGGCAGGAAGAGCTCCCAGCCATTTGGCCGAAAACAGCCCCCATTGTCCTGTGCCATCCCTGCCATCTTCTCCACAGGGGACACTGTCCCCAGCTGAGCAGGGGGCCATGAGTCCAGAGGCTGTGGGGGGCCTCCTGCCTAAGGTGTGGGCAGAACTTTTCCAAGGTCAAAAGCATCTCCTAGACCCCATGTTGCCCTGGCTGTGTCAAAGACTGGAAGCAATATATGGGTCCCAGTGGTGGCTGGCAAAAAATGCAGAAGGACACATCCTTCAGGCCCTGTGCCTCTGTGGGCTGGATGGGAAGGTGTTGTTCCAGATGCTGCAGTCTGACCTTGAGGGATATACAGCACCGCTGGTCTATGGCCTTATTGATGTCATTGTACATGGATGCAGCATGGAGGCCCAGAGGCTACTGCAATCCCACACTGCTGGGAAGAAGGACCACGAACCTGCAGCCAGCTCCACTAGCTCCTGGGGGAAAAATCCTGCCTCCCCTACAAGCAGCCCTGAAGGCTCTGATACGGAGGACCAAGCCAGCACCTCACAAGCTGCCTTCTGCAGGGATACTGACTGTCCCCCATCTATGTCCTTGTCTGCAGCGCAGGTGCAGACCCAGGAGGAGCTGAGGGAGGTGGAAGAGGCAGGTTCTGCGCAGGGCAGCAAATGCAGACCCTCTGCTTCCATCCAAGGCAGGAACTTCTCACATGGGGGATCCCGGCACGCCCGGAAGAGGAGGGCCCTTGACTGCCAGAACTCTCCCAGCCCTGCAAGAGGCCACTCCAGTGGTGGCACAATCAAGCCTCCAGCAAATCTTTATTCAAAAGACAGGAAATAAATGGTTATTTCCCTGACACAGTCACTAGGTACTGCTTTGTCTCCCTTCACCTGGGGCCTGTCCCTGATCCCATGACCCTCCATAGTCCAAAGATCCATGGAGCTCCAGGGCCCTCTTGGTGGTACCTCCTCCTGCAGGAAATCCTGCTGCAGCCATGACAGTGGAAGAGGTTCTGAATGAAAAGGGAGCAGTGTATTTACATAGGAGGATGTGCCAAATAAAGGCTGATGGTGCCTATGCACGGATGGAATGAATGTGCTGCTCCATGCAATGCCTTTCTCTGTGGCCAAAGGGACAGGAAGGATGCTGTGGTCCCTTGGTCGGAGGGGTTTCTGGGCAAACAGGCTGGCAGGATGGCTCCTGCCTGCCAGTCATGACAGGCCATGTGACTGAAAGGGTGGTGTCCCTTCCAGGGTACAGGGCAGTGGGGCTTCAGAGCATAACTTCTCTGAATCCAAACACCACTTTGTAGGGATAACCAGAGTTCTGTGGCTGATCACAAAACTCAGAGCAAATTGGCTCTGGCAAAAGAAAACAGTGGCCTTGATGCTGCTTGTAAAGCTACACTTGCATGAAGAAATGGGCTTCAGGAAGACACTCCTTAGCTGACCCCTTGGCTAATCCTCAAAGTCAGGAAGTGTATGGCTGATGGAGTGATTCTTCCTCCCTTCCTTACTTCCTCTCTCCTTCCCTCCCTCCATCTCTCTCCCCTTCCCTCTCTCTCCCTTTCCCCTCTCACTTCCTTCCCTCCTGTCTCTCTTCCTCCCTCTCTTTTCCACTTTCTCTTCCCCATCTCTCTTCTGTCTCTCTGTCTCACTGAAGAGAACAATTGATGGCACATCCCACCAAGACCAGGATCTTGGTCTTCCTGGAGTAGAAAGACGGTTGTCCCTTGTACCTTAGTCTGGAGGGACAACTGTAGCTGCTTCCTGTGTCTAGGGGATCAGGTTCCATTGCCGGTGTTTTTGAGGAGCACCAATACAACAGCTGGCCAGGACCACCAGCTTCCAGAAGCATGACAGACACGGTAAGTGGAGAGGGACCTGACACTGTGGGCAAGTGCCAGTGGCAGTGGATGGGAAAGTGTTGTGGTTTAATCTAAGTCATCAACCAAGCACCATGCAGCCACTCCCTCACTCCCCTACCAGGGGCAGGGGAGAAAGAACTGGAAGAATAGAAGTCACAAAATTCCTGGGTTGATGTAAAGACGGGTAATAGGTAAACCAAAAGGAACACAGAAGGAAAACAAAACAAGGAATTCATTCACTGCTTCCCATGGGCAGGCAGGTGTCCAGCCATTCCCAGGAAAGCAGAACTCTGTCATGCATAACAGTTACTTGGGAAGACAAACACAACTCTGCCATGTCCTCCCAGTCCTCTTTCCTCACTCTACTTTACATGCTGAGCATGATGCCGTTTTGCAGTTACTGCATCAAAATTCATTCATTCCATCTTTGCTTCTTCTGTGCAGCTGAGTGTTCCTGATCACCCAGAGCTGTTCTTCCTGTGTACTGCCATGCAATAACAAAATATTCTCCAGCAGTGCCTCCAAACCTGCCTGCAAGCTACTAAGAGCATTGTCCAAACACTTCTTGAACTCAGACAGGCTTGGTGCCATAACCACTTCCCTGGGAACCTGTTCCGGTGCCCAACCATCCTCTGGGTGTACAAATTTATCCTGATATCCAATTTAAATCTCCCCTGATACAACTTCATGCCATTTCCTTGGTTCTGTCACTGGTCACCAGAGAGAAGAGATCAGTGCCTGCCCCTCCACTTCCCCTTGTGAGGAGCTGTAGACTGCTAAGATTTCCAGTGTTTCTTCTTTTGCTTTTTCTTATTAGGAGGCCTCATTGTGTCCATCACTTTTCCTTCACAGACTGTGTCCACACTTGGACTTCTCATCCTTTTTTCCTTTTTCTTGCACTTTGTCTCACTGCATGCTAGATACCCCGAAAGGCTGTATTCACCTGTGTAGCAGTCACTGAATTATGATAGTTTTGTTGAGATAATCTTCTCTCACTAGACTTGTGAGCTCCTCAACTGTGCTCTCCATAGCAAGTTTTTTATTTCCTTTATCCAGCAGAGTTTTCACTTTTCATCCTACTCTTTTCTCCAGATGTTGTCCTTGATCCGTTACTTTATCCATTTCTTGACCTGCTTCTGTTGTCAGAGCAGTAGCATCTGCTGTGGTGTTCCCTCTGGCTTTACAGACCTCCTCGTTCAGTAAAGCATTTTATTCTGTACAATAAATTGCCATAAACAGTGAACAGTGGCCTGAACCCTCCTCTGCAGAAGGACTAACAGTCATCTTCAGCAATCTTACAAAAAGCAGAACCTCTCCACTATGTACTCTCTGGTATTTACCATCTCTTCTACAATATTGATTTCTATCTCTGCTTCTTTATCTCCTTTTGCCTTTTTCTTTACTACACAATTGTGATCTGCTTACTTCTGTAAATGTAGTGGTGCTCTTATGACTCAGAGCCAGAGCCACTCTGGCTCCTTGTAGAGAACACAGAATCACACCATGGTTGAGGTTAGAAGGGATTTGGCATTGGTGCAAGAGGATCAGGTCAGGGAATACTTTAGCAAACTGGAAATAATGAAGTCCATGGGCCCTGATGGGATGCACCCATGAAATGCTAGGTGTTGAGGGAGTTGGCAGATTTAACTGTGAGACTCCTCTCAGCAACCTTTGACCAATCACAGCAACTGTTGGCACTGCTCAAAAACTGGAGAAAGCAAATGTCATTTCTATCTTCAAGAAGGGTAAGAAGAGCCCTTTCCTACCTTTTCCTGTTACTTGCATATTGTAAACTATTCCTTGCAGAATAAAGAGTAGAATTATGTTCACACAAGAAGCTCTCTGGATGTGAATTGTAAGGTCTTTCAGGTGATGCAACAAACAATTTCCCATTTTCTTCTGTGAAAGATACAGGCATATTATTTTGGTGAAAGTTAAATGGCATTTTGACCAGTTCTGTTGTAAAGGTATTCTTTACCCTGTTGAAACTCAGTAAAGAGAATGCAAAACATTTTTGATATATTGGTCTGGAGCAGGAATAATATTTTTGGACAATGAATATGTAGAAGGGTTATGTCTGTTATTTATAACCTCAAAATTAGTTAGCACCAATTCAATATTTGATATCTGTTATGTAAATATTGATGTCATTTAATGCAATGCCCTGTAGTCTTGATAGTTTTGTTATCAGTATGTCTTTACAGACCAAAGCTATTTTGATGTAACCTTTATTTAGGGGAGATATATTCATTATGTTCTGTATGCTTATCTAGGTCATTACCTTCACACGTACAGCATTTATGAAATAGCCTGTTGACTTTGTGTATGGCACTTCTGAAATTGTTAATTTTGCTTTGAAGTGGCCACAGCTGCTGGTAAATTGAAGAGCTGGGGTTATATTTGGGATACATTAGCTATATGTCAGAGGGGAGAGAGTTATGTTTCTAGGTTTAACTTGTAAACATGAAAACAAAATTATTCTGGTGGTACCATTCTAAGTTTGTATTGTTTTGTGTACATTAGTGAAAATGACAAATACCACTCAGTAAAAACATTTTGGCATCTTGGAGTTCATGCCATTACACGGATAAATGGATGGGCATATCCAATAGAAGTTCACCGTAACTTGCTAGTAGATAGTAAAGAGCTTATATATAGTGTAGAAAAACTAAAGTAACCTTAGTAACCTAAAGTAACCTTAAATTTTAAATAAACTATCTTGAACTATAAAAAACAGGGTTACAAAGACAACTTCAGAAAAACAAAGGTAACAGTTTTACAACTTCTACACATGGTATGTCAGAACTAGATACTCAAATCATATTGCATCGAACACTGTTGTCTTGCATTTTCTTTAACAGACACTAATGAGAAGAGATGATCACGTCAAATAAAAACTGCTCACACAGTTGTTCAGGTGTTTCACTTAGGTAGCAGATTGGTACCCAGTGATATTTTGTAAATTTTGGGGAGACTTCACCTTGATGCTGATCTCCTGAGCGCTATCAGAATGTAGAATTACTTTTTACACATTCTGCATTTCTGCAGAATTTCTGTGTGTGTAGTACAAAGCACGTTCCATTTGGCAGTATTAACAGATAAAATGGATCCATGGTAATCATGGGAAAAGAGGCAGATAAATATGTAAAGGTTGAGTTCCCATAGCTCAATAAAGAACTTTCACCTGCCTCTAAATCCAGCTGTGGGTTTAAAATCTGAGTATTAAGTTAAAGAAGGGGTTTATTGTAGTTCACGTCATTGTGAGAAGGGTTCTTAGAAGAATAACCTAAATGAAAGATTTTCTTTCCTTCTTATATTTCAGTGAGAACATTATACAGGTCATGCAAATAGATGAGAAATTAATAATTGAACAGAATGCAACTGAAAGATGACTTACGTATATTTGCATTTCTGCTTTATTTATAAAGAAGACATTTATAAGAAAGGCAAGTTGTACACTCATCAGAGCTAAAATGAGTAATCAAGAATGCCAGGTTCTCTTTTATATCAGTTATTCATTGTTCAAAAAATACTCTACACTCTATATTTGGCTTAAGGCACAAAAGTGGAATGGACCTTGCTAGTTTAGGTGAGTGGTTGCCTTCCTAATAAACAAATTTTCTTTTAGTGCTTCTATTTATAAAAACTTCTCTGTTCATTATATTTCTTTTTTTTTTTTTTCATTTTAGAACATTATCAGTAGCAATGTAGTAAATAGAGAGCTTAAAAAAATTTAAATCATGCTCTTTATCTTGATTAAATTATTGCTTTGCTTTCTCATTGGAAAATCACTTTTGGTCAAAGAGGAAAGGGATCTCATCTCTCAAACGTTAAGTGACAGCAGTATCTGGAACAAGGAAAGTGTATATGATATTTCAGAAGAGTAGGAGATACAAGGTGGCAAAGATGCTTTCATTTGTGTTTTCCATCTTCACGGGGAAGTAATTTACTGCAAAAGTTAGAAGGCTTTGATTCATTCTTCATTCTCAATGAGAAAAAAATGTCAGCTGCTTGTAGCTAGGTTTGCTAAAGCGAGGCTTAGATTGGCCTCTAATTCATGCTTGCTGACAGATTGCAGCTGTCTACATCTATTAGCTAAATAGCACATGCTTCAGTAAAGATCTACTACATGTATGTAATAAAGCTGGATAGCTCTAGTTGCAGTAGGTTCATGTGCTGTCACACACAGCAAGGCAGGTAAATAGCCACCACATTTGTTGCCTTGTGTAAAAGCAAAATTTCCTTTTAGTACAGAATTATACATAATGGTGTGGTTATGTATTGTATTTCTCAAAGATTACAAAGCAGTCCTGCAGCCCCTCAGCTACCACTTCACTTACTTGTGTATATGGGTGTGATTCCTTCTGCTGTTTTTTCCTCTCTCCTTTTTCTCTCACCTCCTTTATAGCCACTGTGAGAGAGAAATATGTGTGTACTCCTTTCTGACCTGGAAGGTTCTTCCACCTCTCTTTGCTGCCCTGTCTCCCCTTCCACCTCTATATAATGCTTTCCATTTTCTTACTATTGAAAATTCAACATTTTATACAGTCTGGTTCTTTTTACTTATTATACTGCAGTACTGTCTGCACTCAGCTAAATTGGGATCCATAATGCCATTGGCTGTCCATGTTTAGGTAACAATTCATACTTCCAAAATCATTGGAGAAGAAATAATGACATGAGACAATATGAAAATAATTTAATTTTATTATATAAAGCATAACATAACTAATTAGATGTTGACTATGTAACACTGACTATGCAATTAAGCACTTACGCCTGCATCAAGAATGTCCTGGGAACTAAAAACAATGTAACATATTTGTCGATGGAGTCAGTAGTTGCTAAAAATCTTGTTCAACACATGTGTTAAGTTGCTATTCATGCAGTTACACATCTCTGTTCTTGCTCCTTCTTATCTGTATTCTAGTTTTGACAGACATTGCCTCTGACCAGCTCATGATATGGGGTGGAACCTTCTTTGCTGCAACCTTTGACAGCTGCCTTTTAGCCTTCTGCTCCACAATGTCAGGAGGAATCTGAGCTCACCCTTCTGTTACCACCAATGCTAAGGCAGCAAAGCCTTCTGCCCCTGCACCCCACTATTAACTTTAGCCATGAAGAAACCAGCCTTCTTCCTATATATGAGCACCACTTCGCAGGTCATGAATGCCAGCTCCATCTAAATGTATCCTAGATTTTTTCCTTTTACAATGCATAAAACCTGAACTATTATTTTCTAATTTGTTTATTTCTGTTTTATTTTTTGTATGATTTTTTTAATAAGATACTGTAAAAAAACCACACGTCTGCAAAAATATTCAACCTATACCTCAACCATAACTATGTAGACTTTTTTCCTGACATAGATGATGTCAGAGAGACAATGAATACTTGAGTACTGCTGTTGTTCTTTGTAGCAATAACACCTAGAAATGTAAATGTAATTTCGTTTTCATATATGCATTTTTTTATACTCTGAAATTGAACTTCTAGATTTTTCTCTAACTGTTCATGAAGGGTAGAAGGCAATTATTTTCTTATAAGCTGTATTGCTTCATATGTCTAGTTTAGTATAGGTGACAGTGAATTCTTAATGACTGTTAAACTACATCGAAAGTATGGGGTTCTGGGCTTTATCTGAACTCCAGAGGCTCCTTATCAGTAAAAAGGTAAGTGCTTGATGCTTTGAGGGAGATACTACACACAAATCTGTAGTGCAGTAGTAGTAGTGTAGATGAGATTTCCATTCAATGTTAAACTTATCAAATATTTTACTAAAAGCAACTTCTATGAAAATACTTGCTTGAAGAGGTACATTTGTATTTTTCCTCAAAAGGAAAAATCAACTGAGGGCCTCTGACAAATTCTGTTCTCTGTGTCCAAGTTAGTCTCTCTCCATATTTCTGGAAGAGTCTTAATTCCATGTTCATGGAGACAAAACTAATGTAGAAATACCACAAAATATTCCTAATGTTAAGTTTAAGCTTGTGCAGTTTCAACCACATTAAACTGTCACATAAATGTGACAGTTTTTAAGTGCTTATCCAAAATAGCTTGTTCATGAGATACCAAAGCGCTTGTCATTTTTTTACATTTGAATCAATACTTTTGTAGCATGTAGCAAATAAAAGTATGTTGGCCTGCACTGATGGTGAAATTTATAACTAAAGGATAAAAATTGTAATTTTGATATCCAGTGAAGGCAGAAATTGAAGAATTCACCATATTTATGACCTCTATATATTAACTCCAACTGCTTATATATTTTCTAGATTGATTCTTCAGCAGCTTATGTGTCATTATCATTAAAGCCATCTTACTGTTTTTCCTTGCACAGAGTATATACATTAATTGTGCTTTAGCAGGTTTTTCACTCCTGTTTTGCTGTTGTGTCCCTCCCTTACAGTATCAAGAGAACTGTCTTGCTCCAAAATCTCTTTTCAAGCTGCTCTTTATAACCAAAGTATATTTAGATGGAGCTACTGCCTTAAAATGCTACGTTAGTAAACCCACTGAGTGAAACTCTTGCACTTACCTCACTAGTTGTGAAGTAGTTGTTCATTCGTTGATTTTTGGTTTTGTTTTTTTAATCAGTAGGCAAAATGATACATTTTTTGTAACTCAAAATGTCAATACTACCTCTGTTTTTGCCTAACTAAAACCCCTCACCATCTATAAGGTGTATAGATATGGTGGGTAAATAAATATGCTTCTAGTCACACAGCCATATAGCCAAGATTGAAGCTCTCCTGTTAGGTTTGTGTTGGGAGGAATGGGTTAAAGCTTGGAAGACTGTCGAGAAGGATTGTAAATCACTCAAGTGACCTTGCAGTTGGAAATAACTCTTGATAAGCCTCTGAGAACCACAGTCCAGTGATCCTCTAGCATGAGCCATCTCTGCTTATGTGCCTCTGCCTAGGTGCTGCTTTGGGGATCCCTTCACTAGCAAGGTAATGGAAATAAATTTATTGGTTTTGTTCTAACTGCAAGTTTGTAGTTGTTCTGGCTGCCTGCCTGTGTCAGCTCACACAGTTTGAAATAACACCAAGAATATCTTCAAAACTTAAGTAACTTTATAGAATTAAATAAGTATCTGTCTTGTCAGAAGTGAGGCATGTCATGCTTTATAAATACATGAGTCATGGGTCCTCATGTTACAGTATTTTAAATCCTTCATCTCTTTTTTTACTGCATGGATTTCAGATACTTGTGGATGCTGAATTCATGATGTTTTTTGCCATTCAGTCTCATAAAGTCCTGGCACAATTCTTCTGGCAGACCACATCCTCACTGGCCTGTCTAACTTAGCATCAGCAGCAAAGTTGCTCATCTCAGTCTTCACAGGGTTCTCTTATTTTCATAGGGTTATGTTTAGGAATGTACTGGATAGCCCAGGTCCCAGATCTGATCTCTGCAAAACTGTAGTGGCAACTTTCCTCCATTACAGGAGTTAACCATTAACTCAAACTCCCTTCTCCAATTTCCTTCCCACCTGTTAATTATTTATCAGACTTTACTCTTAAGTTCTTATTAAAATAAGGCTTAAGGCTTCTTTTAAGGCTTAAGGTTTCTTTCAAAAGAAGTCCCCTTTAGGGGGCTTGGTGAGAAGCCTTTTGGAAATCCCATAGAATCTATTAACTAGATCCTCATTGCTTACTGATCCTTTTAAAGGCTTTAAAAGCTTTTCTCTGCTATAATAAACACAGCCAAAGTACATTTTACAAATGTGTACGATGAGGCAAGTACCAGGTGTTTACTGTGTATGGTATGTAATCCAAAAAACACTGTTTAGACATCTGGGTCACTAAGCTATGTTAATTACTCCTAATAAAAGGCTTTATGTCTTAACTAAGGCTTTACCATCTGGATTAATTAATTTTTCAAGGTATGTAATGATAACTGTGTGATAAATGGACTGTAGGGGTTTATTATTATTTGGAGGCATCTGTAAATATGTTATGAAAAGGTGAGAAACACTTCAAATATACATAAACGTCAGTACCCAAAATAATGCAAACATAAACAGGACCACTTAACTAAACACATGAATTAATTATTTTCCAATGTCTTTAATTCTAAGTGCATTGTGATCTACCCAATATGGTATTGGTGATTATTTTGCTTAGGTCAGATTTCTTTTACGCAAGATATTAGGGAGACACCACTGTAAAGGTATTTTGGGAGGTAAGCTAAGAACTTATTTTTTTAAGAACACCTTCTCTTCTATTAAACTAAGGAACCACTCTTTATTTTTAACACATTTTTATTTACTTTGCATTAGTACAGTTTGTTTCCAGAGTTCACGATTGATAAGTTGTGAGCATTTGAAAGTTTTATTAAAATTTATACCTTAAAAACAATCACTGTATGGAATTTTAAAACTTGTAAAAGAAGAGACTGAAGCATACTGTAAACATGTTGATAGCCCATACTGACAATGTAAATAAAATTCCTACTGCATTAATGCTGTTTTGTACTCAGCTGCAGATACTTGTGGTGAATGTAAAAAAGCCCTTTGCAGAAGACAATGGTGCAGCACACCAGATTTCTCCTTCAGCTCCTGAACCTGATAAATGATGGGAGAACACCAGTGTCAGTTTGTCCGAAAAGACTGCTCAGTGCCTTGGGTTCCCTCATCACTGGGCCAGCTCTGTGCCAGGCACTGCCCAAGCAGCAGCACAGGCTGGGACTGAAGTGCAGCTCTGCGGAGAAGGACCTGGGGGTCCTGCTGGACAACAAGCTGTCCACAAGCCAGCAGTGCCTCTGTGGCCAAGAAGGCCAATGGAATTCTGCAGTGCATTAGGAACAGCATTGCCTGCAGGTCAAGGGAGGTGATCCTGCCCCTCTGCTCAGCTCCGGTAATGTCACACCTGGAGTTGTGTGTCCAGTTCTGGGGTCCTCAGTACAAGAGAGACATGAGGCTGCTGAAAGGGGTGCACTGGAGGGCAACAAGGATGATTAGGGGACCGAAGCATCTCTCTTACCAGAACACGCTGAGGAAGCTGGGCCTGTTCAGCATCGAGAAGAGATGACTGAGAGACACCTTATCAATGTCTGTAAGTACCTATAGGGAAGATGTCAAGAGGATGCAGCCAGGCTCTTCTCGGTGGTGCCAAGCAATAGGACAAGAGGCAATGGGCAGAAAATGATGCAAAATTAAGTTCCACCTGAATATGAAGAATACCTTTTTTTCTGTGCGAGTGACCACGCATTGGAACAGATTGTGGACTCTCCCTCACCGGAGATATTCACGAACTGTCTGGATGCAATCATGTGCGATGTGCTCTGGGATGACCCTGCCTGAGCAGGGAGGTTGGAACACACGACCCACTGCGGTCCCTTCCAATCTGACCCATTCTGTCATGCTGTGAGTCACGGCGCCAGCCCTCCCACGAGGCCCGGCCACGCCCCGCTCCGCTCCCCGCCGGCATCCGCACCGCCGGCGCACCGCGATTTCGAGAAACCTCCCGCCGCTCCTGGCCGGGGCGGTCCCGCCACTCCCGGCCGGCCGGAAGCTCCCGCCTCCCCAGGCGAAAGCTGTGGGGCAGCCGCAGGTGAGGCCGTCGGGCCGCTGCAGGTGTTGGGCGGCTGCTCCTGGGTCAGTGGGCGCTCTCCGCCCGGCTCGTCCTTTTCCGGCGCCGGCCGCCTTTGGGACCCCGCGGCAGTTCCCTCCCGTGGGGTGAGCTGAGCGGGGCCGGGCAGCGCCCGGGGCCGGGCTGAGCGCCGGCCATGTCGCGGAGCTCGCAGGGCGGGCGGTCCGGCAGGTCCCCTCTACCCCGCGGGGTCAGCCCCGAGTCCGCCGCCGGCCCGCTGGCGCCGCCGCCCCCGCTGCCCCTGCAGCCTCCCTTCGGCCCTGGCGGGGGCAGCCCCGACCCTGAAGAGCCGGCAGAGCTCAAGCCGGTTCGGCGGTTCATTCCGGACTCGTGGAAGAACTTCTTCAAAGGGAGACGCTACCCCGGCTCCAGCTGGGATAGCACGGCCTCCGACATCAGGTACATCTCGGACGGGGTCGAGTGCTCGCCGCCTCCCTCTCCCGCCCCGCTGCAGCCGGGGACCAAGGCGGTACCTGGCTCCTACATGGACCCTTTCGGGGGGTCGGGCGGGAGCTACAACTCTCGGAAGGAGACCGAGGCCATGCTGCCCTCCGGAGACCCCTCGGGCTCGCTGGAGCGCCGCGCCGGCACTGGGCAGACGTACAGCGAGCGGGTGGAGGAGTACCACCAGCGGTACGCCTACATGAAGTCCTGGGCAGGGCTGCTCAGGATCCTCGGCGTGGCCGAGCTGCTGCTGGGCGCCGCCGTCTTCGCCTGTGTCACCGCCTACGTGCACAAGGACAACGAGTGGTACAACATGTTCGGGTACTCGCAGCCCTACGGATACGGGGCGGGCAGCGCCTATGGGGGATACTCCTACAGCGGGCCTAAAACGCCTTTCATCCTGGTGGTGGCGGGAATGGCGTGGATCGTCACGATAGTGCTGCTCGTGCTGGGCATGTCCATGTACTACCGAACTATCCTCCTCGATTCCAACTGGTGGCCTCTGACCGAGTTTGGGATCAATGTGGCCTTGTTCTTCCTGTACATGTCGGCTGCCATAGTGTATGTAAACGATACCAACCGAGGTGGGCTCTGCTATTACCAGTTGTTTAAGACGCCGATAAATGCGTCTTTTTGCCGTGTGGAGGGAGGTCAGACTGCAGCAATCATCTTCTTGTTTGTCACGGTGATCATGTATCTAATTAGTGCGGTGGTTTCCCTAAAGTTATGGAGGCATGAAGCGGCCAGGAGGCACAGGGAATTAATGGAACAGGAGGTAAGTCATTAGTTATCGTTTTCTATCTACCGGCTACCGCATGATGGGGAGCACTTGTAAGATCTTACCATGGCGCAGATGTAGTCAAATCAAGTGTCTTCTCTGCAGCAGGTCTATAGCCTTGAGGTTGACTTTTAACCAGTCTTAGACACTGCCAAGTGAAAGGCATTTTTAATATGTCAGATCCGAAGTCTTGGGCACCTTTTTTTTATTTTTTTGTTTATAATTCACCTTGGGTAAGGACTTGGCACTGTTCTTTTTGTAATACTGGACTCTCTTCCTGAGTCAGCTGATTAACTACTTCCTAGTGTGTGTTTTCCAAACAAAGGAAGAAACGAACAATGTTCATCTGTTCAGCAGGGTTAGGTGACTTAAAGCCACCTAGCATTTATTTGAAAACTGCGCATTCAGCACATCAAGTGCTAGTGTGAATAAACCTAAGAATGTGAAATACTTATTTTACTTTGCAAGCAAAACTCCAAGCAACTTCTTTATGCCTTTTGAACTTTCCTCACAGTAGTTACCAGCAAATATTAGTAATAACAGCGTTGGCTAGATTGCGGTGTCTCGAATTTCAGTCAGCCCCATCTTCTTCATGTCGAATATTTTCCCTGACTACTGGCCTTGCCCGTACTGGAAGCATTCGATACTTACCTGGTTAATGATAAACTACAACAGCAGAGATTTAACAGTCTTACCTAGAGAGTTCAAAGTAATTTGTGTAAAACTTCCTTCATTTGAAAACACCAACAAAAAACCCTTTAAAAAATGAGTAAGACTTAATATAACATGAAAATTAATGTGTGTGAAACATACATAAGCCTAACTTAAGCAGGGGTCAGCTTTTACATGATTTTAGAAGGAGAGAGAGAGAGTTTAAAGTTGCATTTCCTCTGCTTTGTGACTGCAGTGTGATCTGCAGCATTTTCATTTAACACTGGTTTCCAGTTCACCATCTTGCATAAAACTGAGACTTTCCTTTTGGGAAGTAATTGTAATTCTTCAGTAAAAGTTTTTTAACAAACTGATAGTATGTTTTACAAGAATGAGGTGATTGCCAGAGTTACACACAAGGTGTTCGTTCTTCCCTGTTACTATCCAAGTTCTTCTAGTCCAATTACTAAACATTTCTAAGGGGAATACTTTAATAATAGAGGTTAGACTCTGGAGAGTGCTGTGCAAAACAGCTGCAGGTTGAGCTACTGGTTAGTGCACTGTTTGTTCTAGGCAATGAATTAGGTTCAGAGTGTCCGTGAGTTAACATGGGCTGGAATGTGAGGTAATAAAGGAGCTTGGGAAGTAGATGGGAGTATTTCCTGCAAGCTGTTCCTTACAGCTGTGCTCTGGGAAATCCTGTTTTTCTGGGGTTTGGGTGGTTGACTTCCTTAAACACTCTTTAAATTAGTGGATCTGAAAATATTCATTATGCTAAATTTCTTCATACTTAAATATAAATGTAATTTTCTGTACAGTGTGATTTTGAAAATGTTTAAATTTTAGGAGTCTGTGCTTTTGCATACTATTTTTGCTGAAAATAAAACTTAGTTCTTTCCTTTTTTTGTTGGTTTTTTTTTGTTTGTTTGTTTGTTTTTTTGATAGATGAAAACACAATCCACTTTTCCAGAAAAGAAGGTAGGAAATAGGAATTTATTTTTCTGTTTACTGGTAATTCTAAATGGTTATTCTTTTCCTTGTGACTATTTTAATTGATTTATTTATTTACTTATTTGACTTAATAGAGATTAGGTTTAGTTCTTCAAGTTAGTTTGGACAGCATTCTCCTGCCTAGAAGATTCAAAAGAAGCTTGTTAAGAAATTACTCCTAGTTAGGCTAGGTTATAAAATCTATAAAATTGTAAAATAGCAGATGTGATGGCTGCCTCTCTATGTGCTCTTACCCTTTTCTACGAGGTGACAAGTTCTGTAGTATTTATCACAGAGTTTGGCAGACATGACAAACAGCAGGTCGTCTGATGCTTGATAGGTTTTAGACTCTCATTCCTCCTGGCTGTGTGCTTAATTTGAAGGAGAGCCAGCAGAAGCACAATGTAGGTGCCCTGTAAGTTGAGCTTCTTCCTTGCTCTTTGAGACTGCTCTGAAGACCCCCTTGCCAGTTTTAAAGCATCAGCCATGTTCGTGTTTCAGCTGCACAAAGTGTCATTGCATACATTGCAAAGATTGTGTGGGGTTTCCAGAGAAATTATGGTGTATTAATTTCAGTCTTAAATTTCTCCTGTTAGGCACTGTGAATTTATTACCACTGTTTGCTCTGTTGATTCAGTACTGGATCAGGATCCTTTTGTTTGTGTTCTAACAAGATTCCACATGTTTTTATTTGTGGATCAAGGGATGAATTGTGCAATAGGAAACAAGGAGAAAAGGGAACTCCAGAGAACTGAATTATTCCAGTTCATTCACAAATTAAATGAATACTGAAGGAAACTTCCTTACACTATTTTTTTAAGACATGCAAACAAATCTTTCCAAACCTCCAGAAGTATTTATCTGTACTGTTCTTAGGACAAACTGAAGAAAAATACTGTGTGACAAGTATTACTGTAACTCATTAAACTGATTTTCTAATTACAATAAGAGTTGTAAGAAATATCTGTGATTTGCTTCTACTATCCTTAATATATGTATCTCTGTCTTCAAACAAGTTGCATATTTTGTGATTTATGTAAAACTCATTTCATTAAGAACAAATTCTTTCTCTTTTAAAACAGTATGAAGATGATGACAGACCAAGAGAAGAAGTCGGTTACAGGCAGCTCAAATCAGTGGAAAGAAAACCGGAGCTACTTAATGGTCATATACCTGCAGGCCACATTCCTAAACCTATAGTGATGCCAGACTACTTAGCGTAAGTGACTTGATTTTGATGAACCGACTTAGTGGAGGATACTTGAAGAATGTTTTTCACTCTGCATTTCTCCTATATACACTTGTGGTTTCTCTCCCATGCATGTGCTACGGGAACTCGTAATTGTATGTTAACATTAAAAAGTAGAGAGCATGGGGCTGGTGTCAGTGGCATAAGACCAGTAACTGTAAATAAGGAATCTCAATTAAAAAAACAAACCTCAAATGTTAAAGCAGAATGTCATAATCTAGCAAGTACATTAACTGCCAAAGGAACAGAAGACCACCATACAGATATTAGAGGAAAAAAATAAAATACTTGGGAAATTGCCTTTTTAGGGCCTGAAATTTGACTACTCTTACACTTTCTAAGTGCTAAATTTGTAACATGCTCCTGTTTAAAGGGTAGGCCTTTCCAAGTATGATGTCATAAATTAATTTTTATACTATTTGCTATGGGCACAAATAGAAACAAGGGAGGTTTCACCTGAATATTAGGAGAATATTTTTCCTTGTGAGGGTTTGCACAGGTTTCCCAGAGAGATTGAGTCTCCATGCTTGGAGATATCAAAAGCTGTCTGGACACAGTCCTGGTCTAAGCATTCCTGATTGTGCAGGAGGTCAGATCAGATAACCTCCAGAAGTCTCTTACAACCTCAGCTACATTGTGATTCTCTGGCTTCAATGCTTTACAGACATGGAAATTTCAGCAGGTTATGAGATTAGCAAAAAATACAGAAATACACTGTCAAAGTGAAGAGTTTAAATGTTGTTAATAAGCTGTATCTCTAAAACTAATTGTTGAAATTTTTTTTTTCAGGAAATACCCTGTAATTCAAACAAATGAAATGAGAGACCGGTACAAAGCAGTATTCAATGATCAGTTTGCTGAGTATAAAGAACTGTCCGTGGAAGTTCATGCTGTATTAAAAAAGTTTGATGAGCTGGATGCATTGCTGAAACAGCTTCCACACCATCCTGAAAGCATATATGTAAGTACCTGTGAGATGGGCTCATGGAAAGTAGTGGTATTACGTGGTATTAGGCAGTTTCCATCTCTCTTCAGCTAGGGCTCAATGTCTTCTAGTGCTGGCTGTGACTTGGTGTGAGAGGAAGCTTCCCCATATATGTTACATCTTCTCTGGGCAATTATTAGGGATACCAAGTTCCAGTTAAAATGTATACATGATTGTCTGGGGTTTTTGTTTCTTTTTTTCATACTAGTAGCTTTTTAAGTTCTAGTGAGTCACAGTTGATGTATTTTCATTATTTCTCAAATACAAGATGTACATCTAAAATGTTACAACCACAAGGTATTGATCAAATGAGAATTCTGATGAGTAATTTGTAGAATTTACATGAAGATATGGAGTACACTCAAAGTTTAAAAATCTGTGATCTCTCATTAGGAACAGGAAAGGATATCAAAAGTTCTGCAAGAATACAAGAAGAAGAAAAATGTAAGTGTTTTTAGATTTACATTGCCATTGAATCTAATGAGTAGCAAAGAGAGTGTAAATAGCCAATACTTATGACACTAGGCAGAATTCAGTATCTCAGGATATCTGTAGCTATTAGTCTTCTGAAACTTTGGCAGGGTTAGGACACAACCTGTACACTCATACCAACAAGCAGTTCTGAGAATAATGATTCCAGTAGCCACATGTGGGAAAAAACCCCAAACCACAACCCAACAGTTGAGCACTTTCATCTTCTGGGAATATGCTTCATCTCTTATTATTCTGCACTCAGAAGACTAGTTCAGTTATATTCACTGACTGACACAGCCAACAGACGAAAACAGAAAACATAGTCTTACCCTTGAAAAGAAGTTTAGTGTTTTTTGAGGCATGGAATTTAGACACTCTCAAAAAATAATTTTCAGGTAATCCAAGAGGTTTCTCTTTGTAATTTTTAAATGCAGGTAGCAAATGTGCATCTGTGCTCCATTATAAACATAATGCATTACAAATACCTTTTTTTTCTCCATGGAATTCAGAGTTTGTGTCCATGTTAGTTAAACTTCATTGCTTTTTTTGGGGGGAAGGATTTATTGCACATTTATTGCACTAAAAATATATGTATAAAATCTAAATTATGTAGTAGCATGTAACTTACATTTGCAGATTTCTGTTTTAAAACAGCTCTGTTTACTAAGTAACTACAGCATATAAAAACAGAACATCTTCTGGCCTTTCATGAAGGAAGGGGAAACAGGAAATAAGAAAGGGCCAAGGAAAAAGTGTGTAATTTTTGAGAGTATTTACATACTGTCCTTTTAATCAAGAACATAATTGATAATAGACTGTTGTTGGAAGAGTCTGAAAGCCTAATATATTAATGTAAAGGTTTTTGTATTTTTGGCAGGATCCTTCATTTCTGGAGAAAAAGGAGCGTTGTGAATATCTGAAGAATAAGCTTTCTCACATAAAACAACGAATTCAGGACTATGATAAAGTTATGAATTGGAATGTAGAAACTTAGCTATGCCTTCGCTTCATGGATACTACTTTCTATTTTTTAAATCAATATACATATTTTAACCTATTTATTTACTCTTTGAACAGTACACTTATGGGGATTATTTAATCACTGTCATATATTTGGATGTTGTACATTACTGATAGTTTTGTATGCAGATCCAATTGTAATTAAAGTTATGAGATAAGTTAAGAAACTAATTCTTCTTTCATTAGTGCAAGTCATGGCCTCTTAAATATGAATACTTTATTTGAAAATACTTCATTTGCGAACTTTCAAAGCCTACCAGAGAAAGCAGTTTCCAAATACCTTCTGGAAACTTTGCACGGAAATGCTGTTAACAATTTTGGATTTTCTTTATATGTGACATCTTAATGATATCAGAAAGAGCTGAGCTGTTCTTTCTGTCTGGGGTTAGATGGACTGCCTAATTGTATTGAATGATTCGGGCAATTCAGAAGCCAGTTTAATAAGAATTTTTGTATTGTATTTCCAAATGCTGTATGTTATGCCAGAAATTATCTTGAATTTTGCCCAGCAAGAGAGGAAAAACTGCTTCTTATTTAAGCAGCTGGGGGAGGGAGACTTGGGGTTGTTTTTTTTATTGCCCTTTCAGAAATGATGCAACAAATCTATATGTGGCCTTAGAGGAACAGAGGTACAGGATGAGACATATTAATGTTCCATTAGTATTGCTATAGGTCAGTGTGCTCTGCCTGCCTTTCCTGGATCATGCTGTCAGGGGTACATGTGTTTAAGGGCTTCACTCTTCATCAGCAAGTAACAGGACTTTTAGTCTAGGCAGCAGCTGTTAGTGAACTTGGCATTCAGAGAGAAGTACAGCAAAATGAATTCTCATTCAAAGTATAAATTGTTAGTATCCTCTATATGGCCAGGTAAAATGTATTAAAAGACATACTTTCCAGAGCATATTTACATAAATTCAATATATATTTTTGTATTTTCTTGGGGATATTATCGTGGGGATAGGTTTGCATGTGCAAGTATTTTCATAAGCCAGTAAATTTTCTCTTTGTATCTTTTTTCATATCTTTATTTACTTTATTAACTTTTTTTTACTTACTAAAATTGTTAGAAGCATTGATAGTTTCTTTGTACAGTTTTCTATGACTGCGATTTGTCTGTTCTGAAATGTTTTTTAATATTAGAAAAACACACCAGTGTAGCCATATTACTCTATTGCTTATAAAGACATTTTGTTAGAAAAAGGTGCTCTGATTACAGTTATTGCAAATTTTTGTTAGTGATTTGTTTTTTCTTTGAAAGAAAGTTTTTAACTTCTCACTTAATTTAGAGGAACAACATCAGGAAAGTTGTTTCTAGTTTAGTATGGTCATGGCAGTACTACCTCTGCTCTTCACTGCTGGAGATATATTAACATACCTCACTCTGACCACTGTAGCCCTTCTGGTTTTTCAGCCCTTCTCATTCACACTGCAGTCCTGATGGCCATGGACCCGCCTTCATATTTGTAAAACTGACATTCCAATTTTATCAGCCACTTAATTGCAAGAGCTTTAGTGGATGAAGTAAATAGCACAAGATGCCATGGGAACACTGAGAGAATTCGAAAACTTGGCACCTCTTCATTTCAAAACCTTCAGTCTCATCTACCTGGAAGGTGCCTCAGTATTTTCATCATTCTGAGAACAGGTGACAGCCAGTGCTGTATCTTGTTCTCTCTCTCTTTTCAGTGCCTCTCTGGTTCGTGTTCATTTCAAAGGAGAAACCACTCTTCCTTATAAAGGAGATTTTGGCCCTAATAAAGGGCCAATTTTTTATACTTGTGCTGAATACTTGTTAAATTGTTCTTTTTAAGAGAAGTACTTGTCCAAATCTCCACAATCTAAATAAATGACCTCTCACTGTACACCCAGGTTTCTCGTTTTTTCTCAGTGAGAGTTCTGGGCATTGCATCAGTAACAGAAGAAGATTAATGCAAGTTTGAGGATTAACTGGTGTTGATAAAGTGCTAACAATAAGCTGACCGATGTTTTCTTTGGAAGATTCACAGTCTGCACACTTAATAGGTCTTCTTTCTGTAGGACAGTGAGACCCACTCCAGGCTCCTTTTGACAGTGGTCTGAATTTCAGTTTTTGAGAAACTGGCTCCCAGTCCCTCAGACAGTGTCTGCATATCCTGTAGAGAACCATTATGCTGCTTCTTTCCTGCAGTTTCCAACAAATAAATTGGGAAAAGGTAACACCATACCTGTGCCTGGAATGAGAAGATTAGATGGAAAATCTGTATGTGGATTCTCTGTTTCCCAGCCAGATGCCAGAGGTGTGGCCAAGTAGATTTTCAAAATGTTGGGAAGAGAAGCTGGGACAGAAGCAATCCCTTCTGCCTGCCTTTTGGGTTCCAAACAGGATTAGTGTAGGGCATGACAGAAGTAAACTACCATCCTAAGGTGCTCAGGCCAACCTAAGGCTGCAGCAACGTGTTGCAACCATTACAGTAACTTACTTGCTCAGTTCTGTATCTGTTACAGGTTTCAGGACTGCTAAACCACTTCTGGTGTCTACAATCTGTGCTGGTTTTGTTCTAATCTACAAATGGAGGACTGAAAAGGGTCTTGTCAACATGCTACAGACATGCTGAAGAAAAATTATTAGTCTAAGATTAGTCTAACATTTTCATCTCAGAGAAATTGAGATTAATGAAATTAAGAATTAATGGCTGGAAGCTGAAGCAAGTTGGAGCAAGACAGGAATTAGGAGGAAAGTGAGGGAGAATCCTTTGATCTGAGTTACCATCAGAACTATCAAGGAAAGTAATCTCTTGATACCCTTAAAGAATAGATGGCATACTCAAGACAAAACTGAAGTTTTAGATGATTTTCACCTCTGAATCTACACTTTTGTGTGCACGTGTAAACAATCTGCTATGTGGTCTTACTCATGTTACTGGGCTTTCGCAGAAGTTAGTTATCACATACATGAATCACCAAGGAATACGGCCCTACATCAGTGGGCATGCTTTTAGTTACAGCCTGTCTTCAAACAGGAGTGTATACAACAAGAAGTTTTACCCTTCAGTCTTCCTGTTAGAAAATGCTTGCCTGGCTCCATAGATCTTCAAAGCAAGATGCTCAAGATTTTTAGCGTTTCTACAAATATATAGTTTCTAAACTGGATTTTTGTTTCTTCTTGTCTTCGTAAGCAGGTGGGTATCCTCGATCAAAACAACTGTGGGAAGATTGGCATACTTTTTACTAAACTGTACATTTTTTCAGGACAGATAAAGTGGTGCCTAACAAATGTACCCAAAAGTTTGTCTTGCACAATAGTCTGACTAGCTTTCATGACAATATATTGACGACAAATACTCATGGCAATGAAAAACCTAATTGTTTTGAAACAGTAAAAGAAGGTATCCAGTATGTAATTTATTAATTTCAAAATTGTGGTGGAATTTCAAGCACTTGTACAATCGAGTTTTACAAAATTACTGTATATCCTGTATTCCAGTCCAGCACTGAAATTCTTGGCCCTGACAATAAAAAATACTCCTGTTCTGAAAGAAGTCTCATTTCTCACTTCTTGTATTAAAAACATCAGCTTGCAGCCATTTTTCACTTCCATGTTTTATAGATTTCCTTCAAAAGAGAACATGGTCTATGTTCTAATGGGAGTTGATCAAACTACAACTATTTCAGTTCCAGGAAACAAATCCTGACTTTTCAAAGAATTCCTGTTTTCCTGTCTTCAGATTGCTTTCCTTCAAAAAAATTACTGATTTTTTCCCACGTGTGGTTTAACTGAAAGCTAATTAATTTCTTCTCTCTTTCCATTGTAATTATATATTGCTCCTCATAAATGCAACAAGCTGAAGGGTAGAGAAGTGGTTAGTTTTCCCCCACTCCCGTTTCAAGAATTGTTACTACTGTTTACATGTTTTCTTCCTCATTTATTGTCTTTCTTGGATGCAGAGTGAGACTCCTTAGAAAAGGATATTCAGTAACTTTCCTGTGATTCCGGAGGTGAAGCCCAGTCTTGGCACACTTCCACTGTATCCAGTAAAGTTTTAATTGCTTTGCAGAGCAGTCAGCAATTAGCTCAGCTAGTTCTGAGCTAGTCCTCACTGTGGTGGTTATGAAATGAAAACTCTCGGTAACATGAGATGAGTACTCAGAATTATTTTAGGTAGATACAAAACATAATTACGTAACATCAAAATACCTAAAACGTCTTGCTTTTGCTGGCAGGGTGATAGATGGCTGCCTTCATTAACCGGCCTATGAGCATAATTATGTGTTAAAATCCAATGCTTTTTCCGGGCTCCTGCGATCTTTTATTAATTATTGAAAATGCTTGAGTTAATTGCAGAAGTGCCACCTAGACCCAGACAGTGCCATGACCCTGGGGGCTGGGCCTGGAGGCACGAGCGAGGGGCCACCTCACAGGGACGTCACCGCGGGCTCCGCGCTCGCACGAGCGATGTCTCCGTGAGGCGTCTTCCCCACGCATCGTCCTCTCCGTGACCGGACTTGGAGCATTTTGATGTTGGTGTAGAAAACACAACGGAACGTTCCCGGAACGATCGCTCCGCGGCCCGGGCGGCGTCCGGGACGGTTTGGCGGCGCACCGAGGCGGAAGAGGGCGGACGCCGACGTATTGGGACGGCAGGGCCTGGCGGCGGGCGCGGGTCGGGGCTCTTCTCAGTGTCCTGCGGCTCCCCTCGGCCGCCCTTAACTCCCCTCGGCCCTTCTCACCTCCCTCGGTGTCCCTCGGCTCCCTTCAGACCCCCTCTCACCCCCGTCTTCTTCCCCCAGTCCCCCACTTCACCCCTGAACCCTCGCATCTCCCCTGAGCTCCCCTCATATTCCCTCAGCGCCCCGCATCTCCCCTCAGCCCCTCAAAACCCCAGTTAGCCCCCTCTGCGCCCCCCCAGCCGCCCTCGGCGCCCGCGGAGATGGATGACGAACCCGAACGGACCAAGCGCTGGGAAGGAGGCTACGAAAGAACATGGTATGTTCTTCCCCGCTCACCTTTCTCTCCTTTCTGGCGAAAGAGAAGGAAAAATCTCTCCTCTGCCCACTGTAACAGTTTGTTTTGCGTAGGGAAATTCTTAAGGAAGACGAATCCGGGTCGTTGAAAGCAACCATCGAGGACATTCTCTTCAAGGCAAAGAGGAAAAGGTACTCGGTGTGGCCACGAGCCTGCTAGTAGTACTGACCTGGTCAGTTATAAGGGCTTGGTCATCCTCAACCTGGGTCATCTGGGATGGGTTAAGCATAAAGTATGCCTACAGGATGTGTTTATGTCCTTTCTCCTTCAGAGGGGCAGGTGCATGCCAGAAAAAATGGTGAAAAATTAATCTTTATCTCTAATCTAAACACTGAATGTATAGAAGCTAGGTATCCGATGTGTATGCAAGCTGCAGGTCTGATGAAACAGTGCAGAGCACTGCACTTGCAATCTGCATAGCTTAGAGAAATCTTCCAGCAATTTTTTTTCATATACAAATCAGAAATCACAGGATAGTTTGGGTTGGAAGGGACCTTAAAGATCATCTTGCTCCAACCTGCCATGAGCAGGAACACCTTCCACTAGACCAGGTTGGCCAGAGCCCCCTCCAACCTGGCCTTGAACTCTCCCAGGGATGGGGCATCCATAGCTTCTCAGGGCAACCTGTGCCAGTGCCTTACCACCCTCATGGTAAAAACGTGTTTATCTCTAATCTAAATCGACCCTCTTTTAGTTAAAAACCTTGTCCCTTGCCCTGTCACAACAGAAGCTGGCTTTTGGTATTATGGTTACAGATTTCTTTTTCAAATTTCTGAAAAATTGCTAGGAGAAGACCCTAAGTTTTGCTTTATTTCAAGTTATGTTAAAACTAGATTTGTCAAATTTGGATAAAATTTTAAAGTTTCATTGAAACTGGTAGGAAGAAATAGTTCATATTTATTTTCTGTGAGGTGTGAAATCTGTGATTGAGTTGTGGGGTTTTTCAGTTTGAATAAGTCTGCAGTTTGCTACTGCTATATATTTGCCAGAATTCTAGTATTGGATTTATTTTGGACTTTTTTTTAGGAGCCATTCACTCTTTTGAATTTGACTTAAATTCTTCTGTGTTTTGTTAGACTCTATGAACACCATGGACAAGTTCGTCTTGGAATGGTATGTTAATATCTTAACACTCTCCTGTCCTTAGTCCAAAGCTACTTGGCTAGAGGTGATATTCCAGATCTGAAATACACTTCTGGTGGCCTAACAAACTGAACCTTGTGGTTTCCACTATTTTTATTTTTTTTTCAAACGGTCTGTGTTTGTTAGCGGTGTGGATGTGAAGCATGGCTGTTCAGGGCTGGAGGATGACACATAGAGTGTGTTTGGCAACAGCAGTCAGATCACACGCACTCACACTCTCCATTTCTCTTCATGTGAAAAATGAGCATAATGGAAATGGGTTGTAAGTAACCACATTGCTCTGTACAACGCTCTTCCGATGAAGATGTGAATGTTCAAACTATGCATGTTTTGTAGCTAGTCGTGAGAGGAGAAGAACAGCATGCATTTTTCAAGAGAGGGGTTTTTTCATTTTAAGAGATAAGTGGAAAAATGCATTACTTTTCAGTTGATGTTAATTGCAATGCTCAATATACTGAATTTTCCCTGTTAGAGGGAGGAAGTAGTGGCTTTTTAAAGTAAATGGAATAATGAATTCATTTAAATATGTATTCAGTGAGTGATTTTCTCATATGGTGGAAATGCAGATGCGTCACCTTTATGTGGTTGTTGATGGATCAAGAACAATGGAGGACCAAGACTTAAAACCGAACAGACTTACTTGCACTCTGAAGGTATTCCTGCACTCAAAAGTTTTTTCTTACTAAGCCACCGTTTCTATGTGAACTGGTTGCATTTTGCATTTAAAAGATTTGCAATCTCCTGTATGTGCATAGCCTCATCTCATCCCTACATTTTTCTCCTTGCTTCTGTTGCTAGTCTGTCACTTTCCTGTTTTTTGAATAGTAAAGTCTGTGTGGCATTATTTTGCCTTGCACGTGTACTTCTGTACAGTAGAAACACTTTGTGAGGGCATATTATGGGAAGACACATTTGGAAACTGTGGAAATTAACTGTTGCCCATAATAAGGAGATGATATGTTTTAATTACACATCTAGAATTGGTTTATCTTTTTCTTACACTTGGGGTTTTTTTATGAATTCTTGTTTGAAAGGATGCTAGATGGGAGTTGAACTTGATTGCTGTTGCAGATTGTGGAGGACTTGAACTACGTATATTGTGTTCTATATGTCTTCTCCAACAATACTAAAGCATGAAATCCTGGATTTTGATGGTTTTGTACAGATCAGTACTTTTTGGTGTATTGTAAACCTCCATTTGAACCAGCAGGAATCTAGAACTTGAACACAGGAAGTGAATTAAAAAAGGGGGGAGTAGTTTCTGTAATCTACGTTGCATTGGTTCCATGGGATGGAGGAGGGATAGGGTGAAAGAAGAATGGAAAGGAAAGGCTCATTCCCCCTTTTTGTGTTACCCAACTTTTGTTACGTTTTTTTAGTGGTACTAGATGTTTTGCAAGTATCACCTACTTAAAGCATGTGGAATAAAAGTATAATTAGTGTTTAACTGTCTTAACTTTTCTTTATAGTTACTGGAATATTTTGTTGAAGAGTACTTTGACCAGAATCCTATTAGTCAGGTGTGTACAACCATGCAAGAAACAAATAACAGAAAACTGTTTTAAAAGGTAGTTTTGGTTATAACACTACCTAGTAAACTGTTTTCAATTTATGTGTACCTTCCCATCCTTTATTCATCAGTCTAGTGAAATTCTTGTTTCTGCCTGTTTCTGCCAAGCATTCAGAATTTTAGAAATTCTTTTTTGTACCTTTTAGCAGTAGTAATGAAAATACAGGAGTGTTTGTGGACTGATGCATCATATTGTGCTGCTGTTTTTACACTTAAAGTAAAACTTGTATAGACTTGTATGGTTAAATAATTCTGGTCCATAAAGAAGTAAAGAAAGTATAGTAAAATTCTAAATAAACTAATTTTAAAACTTCCTAGGAAAAGTTTTGTCTTTTTTTCTTCCCCTTTTTCAGATTGGCTTAATTGTAACCAAGAGTAAAAGAGCGGAAAAAATGACAGAACTCTCAGGTAGGGAGGTAGTATTTTTTTCTTAAAATGGAAATGTTTTTATCCTTTTCATTGATGTTACAAGTTCTACCTGATACACTGCTGAAAATGAAGTTATGTTATCATAATTCGTTTTGATTTAAAAGATAAATTATTGCAAGTTGTCTGAAACCATAGTCTTTATTTTGATCTGTTTTGATTGAATTGTCATTGTGTGCTTGTTTGCAATCAAGTCTTGACCAGAATGCAACTCAAATATATTCTGTTTCCCCTGTAGTTAATTTTCTACCGTGTTTGTTAATTTCATATGTTACAGCATCTGTGTGTTTTGTGAGATCGGATCAGATGTTAAGAAGTCAAGGTTTGTTTGGTTCCTGCCTGCAGTTACGCCAATTTCTTTGGCTTCAGCAGGCTTCATTGAGGAAATTAAGGACCAATCAATCTTTGAACCGTACTTTGAGGGTAACAGAGGAAACAAAACTCTTTTTCTGTTTGTGACACACGTTGCACTCATGTTGAGTGCTTAATGATACCCAACAGTGGTTTTATTCTTTTTGGCTTCTAAACTTTCTAGCAACTGAGTGCCTATAGAGTAAGTGTCTCTTTTACTGTTTTCTGCGTTCTGATCAAGATACCAATTTCTAAGGAACAATACAGAGCAGTCCCACTTTGAAAGCTGTTGTTATACGAATACACTTCATTACACATGCAGTTTAAATATTTCAGTTGTTTAACTTGTTATATCAGATAAATTGATTGTATTTTTTTCACTTACAGGAAACTCAAAAAAGCATGTAACTGCTCTGAAGAAAGCAGTGGATATGAACTGCAGTGGAGAGCCTTCTCTGTATAATTCCCTAAATTTGGCCATGCAGACTTTAAAGTTAGTATATACTTGGAGGTTTTTTGTTTTCTTTGTGATTGTGATTTTTTTGAGAGGCAGGGACAGAATTTTTTCTAAGTAGCATCTTGCATCATGCTGACTTGAGTCTTTAAAAGGTGACTTCATGTCCTCTTATAATACAAATCATTATCTTAAATACTCTAGTAGTGCAGAAGTTTATTTTCTACCACTAGATGCTTGTATTTAGGGGTGTGCTTTTTGTAGAAATGAAATTTGAAAACCAAGTTGATGATGATATGTAGATAATTGTGATGAGAGTCACTGCAGTTGTATTTTACTGAAGGGCTAAGGAATGAGAGAGGACAGAGTTAGGAGTTAATAATGTAAGAGAACAGGATAAGAAACAGCATTGTGTCACAATAATCTTGTGAGAGTTTTGGCATACTGTAGAAAGATCAATTTTCAGATAGGATAGATTCACAACATTTGTTTGCTATGTGAGGTATTGAGATATATCCCAGTTCATGGAAGACTGAACAAAGAATTACAGCTTAAAACACTGACAGAACAAAACTAATAATGAGTGTCATGAAAAGCTTTTTTAATTACTAGCTGAAAGAGAGTTTTCAGCTAAGAACTAGAAGTAATTAAAAGTAATGGGTTTACATTTAGAAACTAATTAGAGGTTTTTAAGAAGTCAGGAAGACTTTCTACAGTGTTGCTAGTTTGAAGCGAATTTTACCTGTGAGTATGGGTAACGTACAAAGGATTCATTAGAGCAAACAACCAGGTAACAACTACACAGTTAAATACTGTATTTTAGATATTGGAAAGGTTTGGCTTTCAGAAGGGAAAATAGGGTGCTCAGACAAGGATCTTATCACAGTTTTTAGAGGACTTCATATCATACCGTCTTTTGACTTTGATACATTGAGGTCCTTGGAGATGTTATCATACAAATAGCTAAGTGTGCAGACGTAAGTTAACTGTGTACTTTCCTTAGGCACATGCCAGGACATACAAGCAGAGAGGTTTTGGTAGTCCTCGGCAGTCTGACGACATGTGATCCAGCCAACATCTATGATCTAATTAAGGTACAGAACTGAAGTTCAACTACTGCATTGAACATCCAAGCTACTGGAGGAAAAACAGGCATTGCAGTGTCATCACCAATTAATTTTCCTTTAAGACTTTAAACCTTTTTACTGTTTCTTGTTCTGCACATGAATTTGATTATGTTTTTTTCTCTATTTGAAGTGTTTAAAAGCAGTAAAGATCAGAGTGTCTGTCATCGGCCTAAGTGCTGAAGTTCGAGTTTGTACAGTACTTGCCCGAGAAACTGGTGGTATGTATCTGAAGTTCAGTAGTTACATTACTAACACAGGTTTAAAACCAAAATTAAGTGATTTTTTATATATTCATTACTGCATTTTGATATTTAAGGATGAATATTTTCCATTGTGCTGGCAGAAAATTAAAGTGTTTCCTAAATCTACGAAATACACAGTAGTAAGTGAAATTATTACCAGCTGGTAGCTGCAGCTCTAGAGAGAAGAAATACATATATTTTCAAACCTTGTGTTCCACATATAGAGCTATGTGATGTGGAACTTCATTAGTGTAAGATGCTAATATCAGTTGCTACAGAGGTAACTACAGTAATTACAGAGGTAATTACAGTATGACTGCTGCGGTGTAATGTTGGAAAAAAAGCTCTGTGCCTTCATATCTAATTTAACATTCTGTTATTACTAATTTTAAAACTTGCTGTTTTCAGTAGCATTAACAGGGCTGCTTTTTAGGAACAGGATTGGATAAATTGTGTTTTCTACCTAAGTTGTTTTCTGTCATTTGGAGTATATGTTTGTATTGTTTTTTGCTCATAACCTGACAGTAAGACATGTCTTCATTTGTGACAGGAACATACCACGTTATTTTAGATGAAAGTCATTATAAGGAACTTCTGATGCACCATGTTAGTCCTGCACCTGCCAGTTCAAGTTCTGAGTGCTCCCTTATTCGAATGGGTAGGATATGGTTTTGTCAAACTCCTAGCACAAGATTTGCTTTGTCTTTTTCTTTATTTGCGTCTTCTGTGTTAAAGCTATACAAATAGTAAGAAGCGTAATAAAGACATGAAATTTTTTTTTAATTTTAACTTTTATTTTGCTAAATAAGTATCAGTTTTCTTGATGTTGTTCCTGCAAAGTAGTCAGCTTTTAAATGAAGCTTATTAAGTAAGATAAATTACTGAACAGAAGTTGGAAACAATAAGTGGAACAATACTGATTGCAGAGTAATTGTTATAAATTTAATATTTAGAAATGAAGGATGAAAAACTATTTTGTTTCTCTCTCTGCTTTTTTTCCCTGCAAAAGGCAACTGTTACAAGTATTAATTGATTTTAAGAGCCATAGGTAGTACATGATTATTAGGATCACTACTGTAATGTTCTTCCAACAAGGAGATTAGGTACCTTTTCTTTTCCCAATTTGTTTCTTGATAGATTTAAGCTTGGAGTTAAAGCAGAATAGGAACTCTCATGCTACAAGGTAGAGCATTGAGTTGTCACTTTCATCCACCCTTTTCATAGATAAGGATATATGTATTTTTATGTCTAGATATAGATACTGAAGAGGTTTACTTCTCGTAGGTAAAGCCTGAGCAGCACTTGGAAAAACAACTTCTCACCTGTCATAATCTGTAAAAAAAAAAAGGTAGAAAAGAAAGGTATTAGTCTCCAAAAAGTCCTGTAGTCTCATCAGTCATACACTGCACTTGGAAGGTGAATATAGGCTTGATGGATGCATATAAAAATAGTTCCCCCTTAAATAGAAACTACTGTTTAAGTGAATATTTGTATGCTGCTCATTCTGCTTTCCTACCATTGCACGTAATTTTATTTTTAACTGTTCTTCAAAAATGGGGTTCCCATGTGCTTCAGTTAACACAAAGTCTATGACAAGGACATTTTTTCAGTTGGGGGGGAAGTAAAGTCAGGGAGGTGTGAATGTAGGTAAAGACCTTTAGGAAGAATGTGGTACCTAGCAAGGGTGTATCAGTTCTCATGTAATAACAAATGGGAAGGAGATAGGCCTGAATGTCTGGAATAATCTTTGAACTTCCTCATTGAAGTAAGAAACTGACACATTATTTGAATGTTTAAAATTGTTAATACAGGATGTTTTTCTCTTCAGGTTTTCCTCAGCATACTATTGCTTCTCTATCTGATCAAGATGCAAAGCCCTCTTTTAGCATGGCGTAAGTAGCATTGATTAGAATTCAATGAGCGGATAAGAATTCAATATTAAGTAGTCATATTTAGAAAATCTGCTCGACAGTGAAGGTATTGCAAAATAATATGAAAAAAAGAGTAAGCCATGTCTTGTGATTTCTCAGTAGAAATTTTATTTCCATTGGTAGCTCCAGTATGTGGCCATAGTTACCTTTGTTAATTATGTGTTTTAAAATCTGCATTTAAGTTTTTTGAAGGTAGTAACTGGTACTTAGTTCTGTTACACAGTGATTGGGACTGACAGGTGCTACAAGGTGTAAAAGTAATTACTGCCAATTTTACTTGCAGTTCTTGATTTAAGTATTATTATCATTATAAAAGATAATTTTGAAGATGGAAGGATATTATCTGAATAAAGTACTTTTTATGTATTTCTTAACATGACTTCAAAGGGAAGTTTAAAATAGGGGCCTCATTTGATGACTGTGCCAGTGCACTTCTCAGTGAAAAAAAAGAATTGTTTTCCAGGGTGATAGGAGAGTCTGAATTTCAGAAGGAAACAGTGGCTAACAGCGTGCACTATTTGAAAGAATAAGTACTACGTGCATCTTAAAGTCAATACAGAATATTTTTGTGTCTAAAAAGAAACAACCATGCAGTTATTGTTCATATTTTTATTTTTAAAGATTGGTTCCTTTATATGGAAATATTTGGTCTTTGTTCTGTTCCTGTGGGAAAATGTGGTTACTGATACCTCACCATATCAGTTGTTTTCTGACACTTACACATTAAACCATTGCATGCAATCTAGTGAAACTTTTTAAATGATTTGTTGTGAAAACAACATTATTTGTAGTTACGTAGTAACATGGTATTATCTCTCAGGTACTGAATTGTTTCTTTCTACTGTAGGCAACTGGAAAATAACAGTGACCCAGGTCTCACACTGGGTGGATATTTTTGTCCTCAGTGCAGAGCCAAGTACTGTGAGCTTCCTGTGGAATGCAAAATCTGTGGTAAGTAGCAAGAAAAGGTGAGCGAATGAATCAGGAGTCTGTGGTAAGAGAATTAAGCAGTAGAAAAATTTAGCTATACTTAGCAATTAAAAGCCAGCTCTGCTTTAAGAGTCCTGCATTTCTGTGACGTGGGGTGTCAGCTTCATACAAATGTCTCTCAGGACTATACCTGTAACAATAAAGCTGTATCATATTCCTTGGTATAAGGAATATACCTAAGGCAAAGTGGGGAAGAGGGGTGATGCATATGGGAATGGTAGCTTCTCAAGAATCCTCATTTAACTAGACACACCCATGTTTCAGACTCCTCAGTGCAAGGCCATGGAAATGGAGTGCTTTGGAGTAAGAGGACAGAAGTACTCCCACCTCCAGGAGTATGCGGATGAAAGATTTCCAAGTTGAACCCAAGGGCAGGCTGCATAGTGACACATGACAGGCTGTAGAGTTGTAAACAGAAGCCCTTTGGTCTTGCAAATGTTAATGGACTGTACAACCCATGATGCCTCCCCCTATTGCTCTTAGTGAGGGTGGGAGGGAGGATTAGCATCGTTCATAGTATTAATATTGTGAGGGGGTGCTGTTCTCCTAGCTTCTACAGGCATATGACTAAAACATGATGGGTACTACCAGGATGCATGTATTTGGGAAGAGGATGAAATAATTACAGTTTTGGGTCACTGCATCCTAGTTTAATTTTAAGTTTTTCCTACCAGCATGAGTTTCATTCTAGCAAGGGAATAGTGTAAATGGAGAAATCCTGTGTATCTGCAGTGGATTCTCCACAGCTGCAGTGATCAGCAGAACAACAGTTTGTACAATTACACTACCTGTGAGTGAGCGATGGAGACGTTTGTGCTAGTCCATGGCCCAGCTAAGCTGTTCTCTTGTCTAACCCCAGCTGGCAAGTCAGCCCCAGCCACCCACACACTCTCCACTGGTGACATGGGGGAGAGAATCGGAAGAGTAAAAGTGAGAAAACTCATGGGTGACGTTAAAGGCAATTTAATAGTTACAGCAAAAGCTGTGCACGCAAGCCAAGCAAAGTAATTTCATTCACCACTTCCCATCAGCAGAATCTCCAGGAAAGCAGGACTCATCATGAGTAACAGTTACTTGAGAAAATAAATGCATCACCCTGAACACTCTCCCCTTTCCACCTTCTCCACCCAGCTTTATAGGCTGATCATGATGCCATATGGTGTGGGATATCCCTTTGTTCTGTGGGTGCACTGTTGGCTACAATCCTGACTGTATCACCTCCCGATGCCTTGTGCACCTGGGAACCTACTCACTGGTGGAGTAAGAAACAGAAAGGGCCTTGATTGTGTGTAAACACTGTTCAGCAGTAAAGAAAATATTCCTGCCTTATCAACCCTGTTTTCAGCATAGATCCAAAACACAGCCACATGCTAGTTAGTGTGACAAAAATTAACTGTTCTTAAAACCAGCAGACCTGTGTTAGCTGAAATGGGACTATGGCATGGTTTTGGCACTTGTAAAGCAGGCTGTAGTAGAGGTCTGTAACGGGGCATCATTTTAACTGGTGGTGTGATATAGCAGAACTATCATTGCCAAAAGGAGCTTCCTAACTTCACCACCCTGTGTTGTCAATGTATTTCTAAAGACCCAGTTAAACCTTTTCAGTACAAATGTGAGCAATTTGCTTGTTCTTTATATTTGGATTTAAAACTGGACAGGGTTACAGGTTTGGCTAATGGAACAAATAATTTTACTTTTTAAAATTCTTAGAAGCGCTCAACCACTTTAATAGTAATTAAAAATACTATTTTTCCTTTTTACTTTATTTGATACAGAAAAGATTTTCAGTAAATCCTCCCTTGTAACAATTTTGGCGTCTCTTTATTTGCAGGTCTTACGTTAGTGTCTGCACCTCACCTGGCTCGGTCTTACCATCACTTGTTTCCTTTAGATGCCTTTCAGGAAGTTCCACTGGAAGACTACAAAGGGGAACGGTATGCAAATCGTATTTGTGATAATGAGTGTACTTGTGGATCCTGTAATTTTTTTGTCACAAAAATAAGAATAGCTGGTAACAGCTTCTTTGCTGCTGGAGATCCTGAGTGTTTGGGTGGTGTGGGGCACCTCTGGCATTAAGAAATATTTGCAGTTTCCATGATCTGTGAGTTCAGTTGAATAGCTGAAATAATTATCAGAAATTGTTGCTGTGTATGAGATCTTTTTTAAACACTGATTTACACAGTCTTGACTCTTTTTTTCAGTTAAAATATACAATTTTTGCTTTTAGATATTGTCAAGGTTGCCAGGGAGAAATAAAAGATCAAAATGTAAGTATGTTGAATGGCATTGTAATTTCCATTGAGGGGTGTGAGAAAGATCCTTTAGCATTGTCTTCTAAAGACCAGAAAAATACTTGTGAAAGTTAATGTCATGGTTAACTAGAGTTCTGTGTTAAACAGTCACGCTTTCTAGACTTCAAAGACTGTAGAAGTGTGGGAAGGGATTTCCTAGTGAGCTGCATAAAAAAGCTTCCACTCTCAGCCTTTGGAAGCATTTACAGTGACCTGAGCCCAACCCTGTCGATATACTTGCTGTCAGAAGCTTTAATTCAGTTTGAGTTTCTGTGATGCTAGCAGTATAGTCTATTTACATTCTCTTGATGACATAACTGTTGCCCTACTGTAGTGCTATGATGATGATAAGTTTTGCTAATTTGACTTGCCTTTCTATCCTTCCCACACAGGTGTACATATGCAAAGTGTGTCAGAACGCATTTTGTGTGGAGTGCGATCTGTTTGTTCATGATTCGCTGCACTGCTGTCCTGGCTGTATTCACGAGCACCCTGCTCCTGTATCTGTATGATCTCATCTCTTTTTAAAAATTGCTGTATCTTTGTCATTCTTGCATGAATCTAATTTGTTTATTCAGTCATCACTTTAACTGACGCATCTCTGAACAAGAAGATGATTACAGAGAGATGAACAGTGGAGTAGGTGCAAACTTTAGTGTTTTAATGACTTTATTACTGTTAATATATACTTGAATTATCTGTATCTATTTTCTTTGTTCTTGTATAAAGAACTATGGCTTTTTCCAGCTGTTATTATAATAATGTGTATATTTGTAAATGCGAAAGTGATAAAACTGGTTTTTATGATAATGTGATGTTTCAACTTGGTTTCATTACTTGTTCAACAAGAAGCCCTGAAAATACATTTTACACATCTATTGTTACAAACTTCTAGTTTTGCTGGATGGTGGATTTCTGTAGATCAAAATGTTCTTTTCTAAGAATTTAACTAAGATGTTTTTGAGCAATTAATTGAAAATTTCATGTATTAATTTCAAGTACTATGAATATTCACCTTGGCATTCAGTAAGGCAGCTCAAATACAGCTGTTGTAGATGTGCTGAAAACACATTTTAGGTTTTAATGGTGCAGCTCAAAGCTAACTGAATTCTATTACTGCTGTGTCTGCAGCTGTCTGGTTGAAGTTTCAGTTTCTTGTAGGAGGGTAAGGTTGCTGAAAGGCAATGAACTTGCAAAAGGGCAAGACCTGAGTTAATAGAAACTATTGTTTGATGGACTCAGTATTGAAGACAGAAAGAGCTGCTGTTTGGTTCTTAGGCTACATTGAATTGATAGAACTGCACGTCATCTTCTCTCCTTGGCTAAACCCCCTAGAGCAACAGACAGTAAGGTGGGTGCAGAAGGGGAAGTGTCCATCCTTACCTGAACTTTGAAGAATAGAAATTGAGACAAATGCAAGACTGCCATTTTGCAGTGTCTGTTCAAAGTGTGTTTGCAGCTTGAACCTGTGAGAATTGTAATGTACACCTCAGTAAGAGGAGGTTACAGGTGCAGTATCTGAAGCAGTACATCACATTGGGTTTTCTAGAGTCACCTTGTGATGATTTGTGATTTGAGTTGCTCTGGGTGTATATGACTTAATTTTTGAGCTTTGTTTATTGTCATATTGGAAATGGCAATATAACAACTGAATCTTAACACAGAAACAAGCAAAAACCCCAAACCCCTCCTCTTACATTAGTTCCATTTTTCATGCTCACCACATCTAAACAATACATGCTACTTTTCAGTTCTTACAGGCAGTTTTCATTCACTTGTTAGTATAGATCTTTCTGTGCCTTTTCTACTGTTTGTGCCCACAGGCTGGATAGAGTGCAGCCGTTCTCTTGTGTTGGCAGAAAAATGACAATGTTGAGCATCTGCATCTCATTTTGTGCTGAGTCAAACAATCGCTATAAACCCTTTGTGCTGTCAGGTGGTTGCAGTGCCTATTACTGTAAGAGTGTCCTAAAAACTAGCTGAAAAAGGACATAGAGTGTTGTGGTCTAGCAGGCCATTCCAAGCCAAACTAAGGCTCTGAGCATCTGGCTCTCAGGTATTCTGATGCTGGTGATAGTCTCTTGAGACAGTGTTTTCTGGTAATATTTTCATCTTTGCAGTCAGTATTTTCTAATGGAAGAAAAAGGGGGTATTCAGAACACTTTAACTCCTCCTTCTTCTCTTGCTAGATACTGAAATAACATACTCCTACACAGCCTCTTTCTGGAAGAAAAAACTGTGTAGAAGTTGCAGCCATATACTCTCATTATCAGCTTGTGGTCACAGCAATAATTTAGTTTTACTTTCCTACCCTTCTCATTGGAATAACAGTTCAAACTAGCTCCTGAAAAAATCACTGCTAGGGCAATATTTCTCTGGTGTATAAAGACTTCCATCTGTGTCCTGTATATTTAAAGCAGCATGGAAGAAATTTGTCTTCTACCTGTTCTCTTTGACAGGGATTCACTGGCTCTCAAGTCTCCCTTGCTTTTGGGAAGCTCCAACCTTCTTAATTCTTGTTTATTTCCTTGTTTACTATATCTGCCACAAGATCAGTGAGGTTATTAGGAGGCCTGTGGGAAATCCTTGTAGTTCTTGAAGATGTTGCATAAAAAGTTTCAGACTTAAAGTGCTGAAGGAAGGGACAAAAAGACCGAAACACTGAGCAGTGGGGTTGAGGATGCAACTGTGGCAAGAAGTTGGAGACTACAGAGTGCTGCCATGTGGAGGGGAGAGTGCCCTTACTTTCCTTCCAGTTTACATTTTCTTTGTAAGCATAAAACAGGCTGTCTGTAATAACACTCATAGCTCATTTCCAAGAGTGGAAATGCTGAAAATATAGTCATTGAAATATGAGTAAAAGAGGACCCCACATTGGAACAGGTGGATGCCTGAAGGAAGCTGTGACCCTGTGGAAAGTCCACACTGTAGCAGGCTCCGTGGCCCCATGGAGAGAGGAGTCCATCCTGGAGAAGGTGTGCTGGCAGAACTTGAGACCCTGTGGGGGACTCATGGTGGAGCAGCCTGGTCCCGAAGGACTGCACCCTGTGGACAGGACCCACTCTGGAGCAGCTCTTTCAGAACTGCAGTCATTGGGAAGAACCCACATTGGAGAAGTTCATGGAGGACTGTCTCCCATGCTAGGGACCCCAGGCTGGAGTAGGAGAAAAGTGTGAGGAGTCCTCCCCCTGATGGAGCAGAAGCAGCAGAGTGGTGTGATGAATTGGCCACAGCCCCCATTTCTCTGCACTGCTGCAGGGATGGAGGTAGAGAAAATTTTAAGTGAAGTTAAGTCCATACAGAAGGGAGGGGTGGGAGGAAGGTGTTTTAAGATTTGGTTTCATTTCTCATTAACCTACTTCAATTTGGTAGCAAATTAATTTCCCCTGTTCAAGTCTGTTTTGCCCAACAGTATTTGGTAAAGAATTATTTTCCTGTCCTTATCTTGACCCACAAACCTTTCATTATGTTTTCTCTCCCCTGTGCAGCTGAGGAGGGCAGTGATAGAGCAGCCTTGGTGGGCACGTATCGTCCAGCCATGGTCAACCCACCACAGTAATTTTTCAAAATACAGTAGGACTAGAAGACTTTTATAACTATCATAGCACTTTTTGGCTTGGGATTTGGATGAGAGAGGACTGTGACCTTTATAGCCAGTAAAAAAAAAATTAAAACAACAGATTGGAGATCCTGGATTTAGAATCACTTTCTTAAGGACGAATTTGTTTGGTAAATGTCATAAATCTTTAAGATCCCTCAATTACTTGAGAAAACAAAGATCTTTGGAGTTAGAGGGAGCAGAATCTGAATACATATAGCTGAACTGCAGACATCTGCTACATTTAAACCATCACAAAGTATTTTCTATCATTGTTTTACCACAATACTAATAACGTAACAGAATTGTATGTTTTGCCACCTGTTTTTTTCCTAATTTAAGCAGAAATTAAAAATGTGTTACCAACATTTAGTAATGGCTTTGAGATGGAAGAATTGAGATTGAGAGGTGTATTGGTTCACTGGGGCCACTTTAGGTTTTTAAGCTACAGGATGAAGTTCTTTGGATCTGCCATCTTGCTCAAATCTCATGTCTCTTCTTTCCTTCCATTTTGGTTGTAATGCCTTCTGTATACTTGCTATTGTCATTGTAAAGGCACTAGTCAATTGCAGTTCACAGAATTTTAATTTGGCTAGTCAGATTTAATAATACACCTGTTTATACCATCTCTACAGTTGCCTTATCTCTTCTTAGTAAGCTAAAATCAAGTTCTTATAACCTGTAGAAACCATAATATTAAGGAAAGAGAGAGTGATGATGAATGTTAGCCAAAAGATGTGCATAATATAATTTAGTAGTCTTCCTTGTTTTTTCAAAAAAAATTCAAAGAAGATCATGTAGTAGAGACAGAGGACCATTAAATACGTGAGCTGAATCTTTCTGCTTTGCACAGATTTGATTCCCACATATAGTCTTTGATTTTCACAAGTTTTTCAAATACATGGAGACAGAATTCCAGGAAGTCCATGAACAACTGCAGAAGAGTTAAAACCCTCTCATAAGAAATAAGTGCAATAGATTAAAGTCCTTTTTGTCCTATACATGATTCATCATGGTCTTTGACAGAAATGGCAACTGCTGCTTTTTTTCTCACACCCTTGTTCAATCCAGTATGCAGTGTCTTTGCTGTGGGTTAGTTTTATTTACCATGATGGTTAGATGTACCCCGTGTGAACAGCACAAGAAATTCTGTCCACCTTGTGAATTTGTTCTGGGCAAAAGTGTGGGTAGTATTTCAAAGTATGACATACGTGTTCAGAAGTTGAAGAACCCAGCAGAGTACACTTACAGGTACAGCGTGCAGGATGCAGTCCTTTGATACATGGCTGTTCTGTGCCAGAGGAACAAATCCTGATTTACCTGCCAGGGCTGGATTTTTCTTTACAGGTAATTGAAAGCAAAGGTGGGAAGGATTGTTGGTTTGATTTATAAAGTGGCACAAGTCTACTTACAGTACTTGAATGAGTATACATTTTATTTTCATGCTGCTCATCATTTTGCAATGCACTGTATCCTCCATAAATGCTCTCTTCCGCAGAATGAAGAATACGGGCAAATCAATCGGCCCTCAGGCAAAAACTGTTCTACATTTTTTATCATTCTTGCTGCAGTTCCCTGCACCTTTTCCTGTTCTAATACAGCATTTTTTTTTAGTTGAGGGGACTTCTCTCAAATGCACTGTTTAACATGTGGATCAATCTTGGGTTTTTACAGTGACATATTTTTTCTGCTTATTTGTCTGTAACAGATGCCAGGCTTACAGATCTGATGTCTTGTCCTCTACCCCAGAGGTGCAGACTGCTCTTTAAAAATTGGCAATATGTTTTCCCCACTGAGCCATAACTGCTTTGATTTTGAATCTACCTTCTGCTGTACGCCCTCCCCCTTTCTGATTTAGATAATGGGAATCTCCTTGAATTCGCCTGCAGGAGACATTAATAAAATTATTCCAGCAAGTGTCACTTCAAGTCCTCTGCAATTGTATTGTCCCTTTTGAAAGGTTACTTTACAGCCTGGTTAGCAGTTGGCTCTGCCAGCTCTCTTCACTGGCTTTTTGTTCCTGCTCTCTTCAAGAAGGTTTAGATTAGTTTAGCTATTCTCAGACTTTTTTTTTTTTATCCAGCCTGTCTGATTTTATTTTACCCACTTCATTTGCTAGAGGTTTTCAGCCTTTTGTTTTCTTTGTTAAAAAAAGCTTCAGTTTTTTGAATGATGCTTTCTGTCATGGGCAGATGAAGTTTTAGCGAGACCCTCCCACTGAGACAGAAGGTGCAGAAAGGACCTGCTTACCTTCTAAATTCCTTCTGAGAGAGGAGTTCAAGTGTGGCTGGATCCACTCTCAGCCTCAGTTTTTTTGTTTTCCTGTAAGCCTAAGATGTTGGTAATCCAGTTCTGTCCATGCTTTGGAGAATGTGATAGTAGGCCAAAGCTTTCCTAAACTAATCAAGTATTTTTGATTGCAAAGGTGATCTCACTTTGAGCATCTTTGAGGATGGAGGAGTCTGACCAGACTCTTCTAAAACTTGGCTTGCAGAAGCCCATGTGGAAGCCACTGCTCTTAATAAAGCCAGGTGTTTTACGCAAGCTTGAACTGAGCTGGTTAGTTATATAAACACAGGAGAAGTAAAAGATTCACTTTCCAATGCAAGTGGGACAGAAGTTCAAGATAGTCCTGGTGCCTAGCTAAAATCTCTTGGCTTTTAGTTAGGAGAGAAATACAGCTGAAAAATGAGAATGGCTTTTGCAAAAGCTCTAACAAGGAAATTGAAATGAAATGGTCCTAGCCCTGTGTGAGGTGAAAGCCAGGGCAAAGAGTGGCAAGGAGGGTATGTTTTTGGAAAGGAGAAACCATTTATCTGGACACTTGTATATTTATTTGTCTGGTGTTACTAGGAGAGTAACATTGAATCAGGTCTCACAAAGCAGTTGTGACGAAGGGCATGTGTTCAGGTCCTTCTGAGAGGGAAGAGCCGAATGAGATGAATGGCTGTTGTCAACTATGGAATCAGAGGTGTTCAGCACCTCTGAAAGCCAAACACTGTCCTCCTGCAAAAAACCAGGTTTATAGGGAGCAGGGGAAGGCTGAAAAGGATTGCATTTTGAGAAGGGAGGATTATGGTTTATTTCTGCCCCATCCCCCCCTTCCTTTCGTGTGGGTGCCTTGAGTTTGTCAACATGGAAAATTCCTTCTATCTCTAGAGCACTCATGAGACCTCCTACACCCTCTGAAGATGTAGTTTGCCTTTTCTGTTGATGAACTTTATAAGCTATTGAGTTACAGAATGAACAACAGCAGGGGTAAACCTGAGAAAGGAAAGCAGATAGTAACCTATTACTCAGAAACTAAATCTTAATGGATTTTTTTTTCACTTGAATCTGCTGCTGTCACTCACTGGCACAATATTCATGAAATATATACTTGTTTAATCTGTAACAGAAGAGGTCATCTTCTCTCTGCGGCATAAAATTTAGTTGTTTTCCTTAACTTGAAGGAGCTCATCCTTCCTGCAGGGTGAAAGAATAAAGTCTGCAGTCAACCTGATTGTTTAGCAGTGTCTACACCTGCTGCACTTCAGATGCTTCCCATTTATCCTGTAATTGCAGGATGACAGCTTGTTAGAAATAGGTGAGTTTAAAGGAGAGAATTTCAAATGAAATAAAGTGTCTGAGTACAGAAGACACTGCTTCAGGATAAATTAATCTTCTGTTTGTATACTTTACAACAATTGCAAATTGTCATTTTTAATGGGTATTATTTCTTTCTGTTTGTTTTATACACAGCCCAAAATACGTCTTTCTTCTCAAAGTGTGTTCAGCCTGCTTATATACTAGACTTTGCTGAGATCTCTATTGAAATGCCTTCTTAGTTCCCCTTCTAAAAAGCAATGGAAATTACAAGAAAAATAAGCAGTGGAAAAAGAGACTGAATAGAGCTTTATAACTTTGTTGCTAGTTATATTAGCATAGATGCCGTAGCTGTTAAAACTGTGTATTTCCAAAATGTTTTTTGAATATAATTCTTTTCTAGTATAGTCTTAAAACTACCATGTTATACATAGGCCAGGGAAAATGGTTTTTTCTGTAAGCAAATGCCAAGTCTGTCATATTATCTTTATTTTTGACATACATTTCAGTTTATATAGTGACTTAATTATAGCAGTCACATCTTGTAAGTAGGCTAACCATAAGGCAAGGCTGGAGAGTGTATGTGATGGTACTCAGGCTTGAGAGAGACTGTTATGCTTGGTAGCTTGATCTCTGCAGAGCTGATCTGATGTCTGACCTCCAGTGGCTACACAAGTGGGTGTTGTATTTGCTTTGTTCTGTAAGAGTGGTATTTGAACACTTGTAAACACACTGGTATTTTATTGTACTAGGCATTAATATGCCTGCTAGAGTATCCTTTATCAGTCCCCTCAGTCTGAGTATCACAATGCTCAAATATGTAGCGTTCAAAGTTCTACTGTTTTTTTCAACCTAGCAGCAACAAATTTGTTTTATTTTTAATGTACCATACCTCAGCTTCAACGTTTATTTGTTCATGTATCATATGGCTTTGGAGCATCTTTAAATCCTTACTGAAGCCTGTTTATTTTTGCAACGAAAATAGCAAACTGTGGAGGTTTCCAGAATATTAGAAAGCTCTGTTAGCAAATCACTTTGTTACAGAAACTTTGTAATACTTGATAAGGTGTCTGCTTTAAAAGAACTGGCCATTATCCACATGCTCACACATCAGGTCACAGCCAGAGTAGCAGCAACGGCGGCTTTTCATCACTGTGTTTCTCAATTGTCTGGTACTGTGACAATAGCAATGGTGGGTTGGCTCCTTGATACAGAAGCCCTTAAAATGTCTAGTATCATGATGAAGCATCCCTAGTGTAGGAGTTTAAAATTCCTTGGCAATAGCTTTTGCCCCTTCCGCCAATTTTTCAAGCCTAGAAAAGTTTCAAAGTGTTAGGGTTTGGGTTTTTTTTTTTCTCATCTTCTTGTGTTATTGATTATACATTTTCATTGCAAATAAACGTTGTCCTGGTTCCAGCCAGGATGGGGTTAATTTCTGCAGCAGCCAGGAAAAGGCATGACTAGGACCCCGAGATTCTATACCACCTCACATCTTTGCTAGGGACGGGAGAAGGGACCCTTCCAGGTCACATATCCTGGCTGCGATCAGCTATTGTTGGGAGTTCTTGGCGTGGCAAGCACTCGTGTGTGAATTGTCTGACTCTTTCTTGTACACCCTTATATTAATATTCTATTCAGTTGTTTTGCTTGCAATTAAATCAGCTATATGAGTCACTTGTGAAATAACCATAAACCCCTTAGCGAAGTCAGAACTGCAGTAAAATTATTGTATGCTAGATTTTACTAGGGTTAAAAACTGATGAAGGCCACTTTTTGTAACAATACCAGACACCAACACAGCTGATTGAAGTAGAGGGAAGTTCTGCCTCTTCACCAATCTGAAAAGATGATTTAGAAGCTTTGCCTCGCTGCAATCAAACTTAATTTACTTCACCTAAACAACTGAAAACAAAAAAAGCCTTCAAGGTAGCTTAGGTAAGTTATGAGTAAGTCTTTTTTTTCTCAATTACTTGTGAGAAAACTGATTTTCTGACACATGACCACAGTAGGAAAAGGAAATGAATGCAGTGAAGTTCATGCCTGTATTTCCCTGAAAAGCAAACCACTGGCTTTAACTAAATTACTGCCTAATTTTGTGGCTACAGCCTCTATTAATAGTAGAATTGTAGAGTAAAATTCAGCCCTACATTTTAAGGGCTGAAACCTATGTCCATACTTACTGTTCCACAGACTTTCCCTAATTTGCTTTCAGTAACGGCACTCAGAAAAATGCGACACAGCAGGACTTTCTGCTGTATTTCAGCCATTGATCCAACCAAGAGATGTCTATGGAAACTCAAAATAAAAACCACCCCAAAACAAACTACATCCCTAAATTCAAAGTTTGAAAAGTAGAACTTTATTCACACATTTGAAACACATTTGAAACAAGACAATAGCCTTCCTGAAACCAGCCATCATATTTCATGATTCTAATCAGACCTGTAAGATGTCCCTACTATGACAGTACACTGTTTTCCACGTCAGTGCCACCCGTGGCCACTCTAACACACATTGCTGCCATAGCTCTCTCCTAAAATAGGATATCATAATCAATAGTTCTGGCGCTGTCATTCAGACAAAAAGGCTGAGGAATGCAAGAAATGTTGAGAGATAAATCTATCACATGGGGTCAAAAGAATTAAATCTATCATGTGGTAAGGAGACTTGAAATTGCCTCAGGGAAGTAAAAAGTATTTTGTTGCTGCAATGCTTTCAAAATACATTTGACTAGAGGTCTTTAAGAAATAGCTCATTTCAATGCACATTTAATTACTAGTCTGAAGTTATTTATTTGTTAACAGAGACAGCTCAGTGTTAAGAAAATGTTGACTAATTGCCTTGAAAAACTCAGTTCTTCACCATCAACCAAAGCCTAAGTGATATACACCTCTCAGTGGAAAAGATTTGTACCTGGCTTTAAAAAAGAAGCAAAAATTAGTATAAAAGAGCTTTTTGTTTTCAAACACACAAAGAATTACTTAACTACACAAAAATTACATGTTGTCACAGAAAATCAGAAAGCAACTCTCCATGAGAACATAGTTTTGTTTTATAAGGAAGTGAACAATATACTGGGGGATTCTAAACAAAGCATTTCAAATAAAAGCATGGGTACTGAAGTACTGAGAACAGAATTGCTCAACATTACGAAGCTGGACTTGTCCTGAAAACAAAGTTTAGCAACAACCTACCGTCCCATCTGTGTAAGGAAACACAGATGAAAAAACTGCATTTCACTTACAACCTTTTGTTCCCAAAACAGCCCACTACGAACCACCAATAATTCAAATAAGCTGCACTGTTAATCCTGATGTAGACAGATGTTGTAGTTAGAACTCTCATCAGAGCAATGAATGCTTTCCTTCATTCTAGCCATGAAAATACAATTCCACAGCTGCTAAGCAAAGAAGGGACTACTACCGGCAGAAGTAGTCTCTACAGAGAGCCTCAAGAGTGGATGGAAGTCCCAAAGCCAAGAGGTTTTTGAAGGGAGTTGAAAACTTGACTGTATCTTCATTTACCACAAAGCTGCAATACTTACAATCTTTCAGAACAATGGCTGATATTCAGTTATTTTCCATGTGTTTGTCTCTCCAGCGCTGCTTCCATTCGGCTTTGTTTTAAACCCTATGGGATACAATTCAGTAAAATCTTGGTTTTGCCAACATGGAAAGCTTTAGTCACAGAATGAAAACATTTCTGGACAATCCTTTTCAGTCCTCTACTAATCAAGAATAGTTTTTAACTTTCTTTGGAAATCAGAATGGGCTGTTTAAAAAGGATAAAAGCCAAACTACATGTCTTCTTTATAATCAGAGGCTATACAGAATAATTTCAAGTATATACTTCTTGTTCAATTTTAAGTAAATTAAAGCAATTCACAATTATATATAATCTGAAGCACCAAATCCTCCTTTTCTAACTGCCTCAGTGCAAAGGGTTCATCATATAGTTTTCTTTCTTCGTAAGTGTACAGATAAAAATATGAGTCAATAATACACGTCACAGATTTTCACAAGTATGCTGACAGCTTCTACTGGACCTTCACAATGACATGAAACAATTACTGATGAATAATCTCTACAAAAGTGCCAAATCTGATCTTAAATGTGATACTACAACCCATATGGAAAGAAAACACATAGAAGACTATTGAAAAATAAACATATTTACTCCACCTGTCTACAAAGACAGAATTGGCTGTTTAAAATTGCTATAAAACAATAGCTATAAAAGTACCTGACAGGACCCCTCCAGTAGAACAAAGTACTAAAACATCAACTAAATATATATATATATATATACACACATATATGTATATGCTGGCTCATGTGAATTCTACTCAACAATACTTATACAATACAAAACACCTTTAAATGTAGCAATTGTGAATTAGAGACCTAAAAAGCAGCCCTCCCTGTCTAAGTTCTTGCTGCAAACAGGAGCACCAAGAGCAGAGCAAAATTACAAAGACACTTCAAAACCAAAGCAGCACGTACTAGGTAATATCCAGTGTGGTAACCACTCATGTACCAGGCTATCAACATGCTCCCCAATGCTTCATCGTCCTCAGCAGAGTCTGGCCTCATGGGTGGTGGAGGAGGAATCAACTAAGAAATCACAAAGGAAATGTCTGTTTCAATAGGGTGTGTCCCAGATTAGAGAGCACCTAATTCTAAAAGATTCAAGCATAAAACTGAAAAATACAAATATATCATCAATTTGTTCTCTGAAAAGGAGTCAAAGATGTTTTCTGAACACATGTAATTTCCAAAGCCTAGGAAAAACAAGACTCCTGTAGCTTAACTGTACACAAAAAGTGCTACTAGGGGGAAATACTATCTTCTTCAGTGAAATGCTGTTGATATAAAGTGTAGGTTCTTAAAATAATTTTCCCCTTGATATTCTTACCAACAGCTTCGCTGTCACAGAAATGAGTGTAAATCAGACCTTTTATGTTAGATTATCATGTTATTTGGAACTGAATGTGTTAACAAATATGTGAAAAATATAGGCAAACAGTACAAATGTGTTCTAAAAACACAGGCAGTGAGTACATTCAGTGGGAAAACCTGACATCAACAATACTTATCTCTGATGTCTTCTCCATTCTCTCATCACTTACCGGTGGTCCTCCTGGGAAGGGTGGGGGCCAGCAAGATAAAAATGATGGAGGTGCCTTGAATTTTGATCCAGGCTACATGGAAAAAAGAAGTGGAACAGTACAAATTAAAAGGGAATTTGAGGTATTAGGATTTTACTTAAGAGAATTATGTGAAACAATTCATGTACCTTAAACAACAGACAACACACTCCAGCAATTTAATGAAAATACCGACAGTAGCTATTTCTGAGGCACATTCCATAACTTGAGAAGTACAATTTAAGATTACTCATGTCACTGAGGTAAACACTGCTGAAAGGTTCTGGTTTATTTTTAAAAGGTTTTCCTAAGTGGAAGTCAGTGGTTACACTCCCAACAGGAAGAAATCGATCAAATATTCACACAGGCAAAGAGATAGTTTCTCTGCTCCTGTGCAGATGGGGCAAAAGTTGACTAAATTCTATTATGCTGGAGAATGTCTTTATTTAAAGATCTTAGACACAAATCTACTGATACGAAAGAAAAAAAATAAAATATAACCTCATAAAGAAATCTTGCACAAACAGTAATATTTGGAAAACATAATGCTGAGTTCAACTGCACTATTACTTAGACTCCTATACAATAGGAAAACTGAAGGGTGTATCAATACCCCATTCACTCCTAATTCAAGAGAGGAGCTACAGCTGAGAGGCTCTATGACATGTGGACATCACTTTTAATGCCTTCTATGTCCTGTGAAGTGAAACATACCAACTGGCTAGAAAAAGGGAAATTTTAAAACATCAACAGCGCTGTCGTTAACAACAGCACCAGAATCCAGGGAACAATATCCCTCTTTTAAGTTACAAGACAATTGGAAAGCAAGTGTTAGCTAAGGAGCAGAAGGCTCTCCTCACTAGACAGCAGCATTGCAGAAGGAGTACGCTGTGGCCAGATAGTTACAAAATGGCAGACCAACAGATATTAACATGCATATCTGTACATCCATTCTCAAAATGCTGCTAATTGAATCCTAGACAATTATAAATATCATCATATTGTCTCAGGATTCACAATAATAGCAGGCTTAACAACGGTACATGAATTATTTCAGTTAAGGCTGAGCTTACCCTTCCTAGGCCTGGGGCTGGTGGTGGTGGTGGTGTGGGAAATCGCAGGTTTGGAGGGGAAAATCTTCCTTTTGTGCAGTTGTGTTTGTTTCGAGGTGACTGGGAAGATTTTTCACTTTCATCTGTTGAATATGGAGTCTCATTTTCGTTCTAGAAGACCAGGACAGTTTTATGAAATGCACTAAAGAGGAGTTTACAACAAGCAATTTTAGTGTTAAAAGGCTTGGAAAGTCCCGTTCACATCCTTCCCTCTCTCTAGCCCTCCAGTCCTACTCAGGAATAACTTCACCTGCTCACTATTTAGCTATGTTATCTTTCAGTGGTGAATTTCTTGTTGTCCCCTCCTTTCCCCCATGCTGAATTCAAGTAAAGGGATGCTTTCATTCCCTCCATGAGCTTGTGTCTGTTTACAACAGAACTGGGCATCGCTTCTCACCAGCAGTGCGATCACACATACTAAAAGAAGTAGATTCTCCCACTTTCCCATTTCTCTACAGAAAAATGAAAAAGTCCCTCACCTCCCCAGAATGCCCCATCCCATTCACTGTTTCATCGCTGGGTGGAGGAAGTAGATCAGACAGGTTCTGCTCCTCCTGATTTCCATAGCCCGTGTAAGTGACAACACATGTGCCTCTCTTCTGGTTGATGGAGGCAATAGTTGCTAGATACAAATTACCATCCTCAGACCAAACAGCACGGCAGCTGTCACCAACCTTCCACTGCAACGGAAGCAAGAGAAGTGTGTAAATACCTACACAAATGGTTGGACAGAAGGCGCCTTTCCCTAAACTACTTTTTGTCCAAAAAGACGAATCCCACCTACAGTGTTTCCTTTGTATTTACTGAAGTTTCTCTATGTAATCTAAAAATGAGGTTTATAACGTTATCACCCCCCACACCACCACCCCAAAATGTTACTCTCAAGATGACGAAGCAGCTACTTTTGAGTATCGAAGTACAGCATGCAGTACGAGCACCACTGGCATTTACAAGTTAGGCGACCTGTTTCAAAGGCGCTGTATTGCTCTTCTTTCTATTTCTGTTCTTTTTATGGTTTTTTCTCTTTATCACCAGGCGCTGCTCCTGCTTGTCTGAAGGCTCCGAGCACTCCCCATTCTTTAAGGCATTCTTCGGGAAGAGAAAGGAGAAAAACCAATAAATGCCTATCCAGAGGCCTAAGCCCCAGGATCCGGCCACGGCAGCGCCGACCCCTTACCTTGAAGGAGGCCACCGCCTTGTCGTACGCCTTGATAAGGGCCGTGTCGTCCCAGATGTCCGAGTCGTCGCTCTGCAGAGGCCAAACACCCTTTAGCGCAAGGCCCCGCTCCCGGCCCCGGCCCCGCTCCCGCTCCCGCCCCGCCGTTCCCAC
>VZTE01002789.1:0-36911 GCA_013397775.1 Eulacestoma nigropectus | reverse complement strand
GCCGCGGGCCCGCCCCGCTGCCGGAAGGGGGCGCGGCCCTGCCCGGCCCGCGGGGTGCGCAGCCGCCGCCGCGCTCCGCGCAATGCCCTGGGCGGCCTCCGCCGGGAAACCCGCCCCCGCGAGCTGCAGAGCGGCAACCAGGGCCGCGCCACCGGCAGGCGAGCCAAGGAATTGCTGCTCCGGTGAGTGCGGGGCTCCTCAGCACAGGAAAGACAGGGAGCTACTGGAAAGGGTCCGGCAAAGGGTAACAAAGATGATGAGGGGTCTGGAGCATCTCTCTTATGAGAGACTGAGGGAGCTGGGCCTGTTCAGTCCAGAGAAGAGAAGACTGCGAGGGGATCTCATCAATATATACAAATATCTCAAAGGCAGGTGCCCAAGGGGATGGTGCCGCTCTTTTCAGTGGTGCTCAGTGACAGGACAAGCAGTAATGGGCACAAACTGGCCCTAAAACACAAGAAGTTCCACCTCATAACGACAGCTTATTTACGTTGAGGGTGGCAGAGCACTGAAACAGGCTGCCCAGAGAAGTCGTGGAGTCTCCCTCTCTGGAGACATTCAAACTCGACCTAAGCACATTCCTGTGTCACCTGCTCTAGGTGAGCCTGCCTTGGGTGGGGGGTTGGACTGGATGATCTTCACAGGTCCCTTCCGCCCCTAATAATTCTGTGAATTTGCTTAATTTCTCACCACCTGCAGGTGTTACATTGCTAGGAGCTCCTTCCAGCTCTCCTCAAGCTGTGCCAAGGGTCCTCTTACCAACAAATAAATGCAGGTAGATGGAACAGAGCTTACAAAAGCAAAGGCTTCAAAAGTTGTCTCTAGAGACTGAAAGCAGTTGCTGAGGAACACATTCAGTGCAGGCAGCTCCAGGTGCAGCTGCAGTGGGAGCCCAAGGCAAGAGAGTGTGAACCGCCAACCCTCTGCACAACAAAGGGCACGGGGGACCTGTGGCACCAGCCAGGGAACTGAGACACAGCAGGAGCCAAAGACCCACCCCTAGACTGTGAGGGTATAAAAGCCCAGGGGCTCCCTCCTCAGAGGCACCAGCTGGAGCTGTTACTTTATTAGTTATTGCACCAAGATTAAATTATATTAAATATCAGGATGTATGACACTCCTACAGGAAACTTAGGGTTGAGCTGGTGAGGAATCCTGGTCTGTGAATGTGGGGGGATGTAGCTGTGAAGGGGCTTCAATCCCAGTTCAGGTGGTGTGACTGACTGCCAGCGTGGCTTTGGGATGGTCAGACAGGGAAGCTTCCTCAACAGTTTTCCCCTGGTCAGTACACAACATACTCAAGTATGCCTGTGAAGCAAGGGCTGAGTTTTTCACGCTACCTTTTATTCCTGAGGCAAGTTTAAGCAGTAATTTCAAATCATTTTAGTGGCGTGACAATTTCAAGATCTGCTTACATTGCAACTCATTAACATCAAGCCTGCAGCTTCTCTAAGTGAGTATCTGGACTAGATTGAGTCAGTTTTGTACACCAACAAAGTCTGCAACTCAAGAGGCATCTTTTCCTATAAGGCAGACTTGCATTGCATGTGATAGAGCTTATAATATTAATTTCTTATTAACTTTACTTATACTTCATATTACACTTATATTGTTATACTGCATTTCCCTGCAATCCATTCCTTGTGTTCTTGGTAACTTTTTAGAAATCAACTGATTATCAACCATAACTATTTCAAATTAGACAGTATTTCATGCAACATTTTATTGTAAAAATATTTTAGGATGAGATTTACAGTTCAGACCTCTGCAAGGTTAAGCACATTTTACAAGTGTGTTCCATTCTGAATGAAGCTGTCCTTTTGAGAATTCAGACAACAAAATCTCATCTAACTCTAGAGTCAGAAATTCTGTTACTGGAACCCCTAAGTAAAACTAACAAATGCAGCAAAAGCTAGAATAAAGCTATTGCTTGGTACTTTTATTCATAAACATGCAGAAGAGTGTAGTCAGTTTTGAAAGAGCACTCTAGACAACTAGGCCTATAGTAACCAGAAAATACTCAAACTAATGCTAGTTGAACAACTCTGCAAAATAAATGTTTAAGCATTCAATGGCCGGACACTTATGAATGATCTTCTAGGTCCTTCTGCTTCATCGGTGCACTCTTATCTTCTCCTTAGCGGCCGCTCATTTTGCTCCTGCCTGTAGAGACTTCCTTTCATTAGCTGCTTTTTGCTTTTGCTGCATGATTTCAGAGTCTCTGTGAAGAAAAAAAAGTTGGATACTGGCTCACAATTTTTCTAAGCAGAGTTCCCTCCAGCTTGCTTTTGCCCTTTAGTAACCCCCACTTGAAGAAGGAAAAAAGATCAATATAAAATTTCTGAGTTAGCCATGAGGACTCTGTTTTTATTACCCTGTGTTTTTTCAGTGCATGCATTACCCCATGAGGCAGATAATTTACTTGATTAGCAGACCTCATATAATTCTTTCCGTTTTAGAAGTAAAGGACATAATGGATCAAACATCTTCAAGAAAGCATTACACAATCTTTTCCTGTTTGTAGCAGGCAAAAAGCTGCTCCAAAAAAAAAAAGCTTCACAGGACTTAAAAAAACTAGATCTGTTTAACAGCAGATACAGCAAAATTTCATCCATGGCTTATGCTCTGGCAAGCGATTGGACAATGAACCAAAACAAAGTATTCAAATGCTGTGTCAGCTAAGACACTGGATTCTTTCTGACCCATTTCCCCCTCCTTCTCTGCCTAAACATTTACTTAACTTTACTAGATCTCACCTCTGTTTCCTCTGAGAAGCAGATAAGCTATCTTCTTTCCTTTTGCCTTTGTGGATCTCCTGAGTTTTCTTCAGGTTCTTTTGGCGGGCAAGTTCACGCTGGTTCCCACCTGCAAGATAATATACAGTTAAAACAAGCACTACCACTTGTTTTATTCCACACAGTCTGCCTCTGTACAAATATTATAAAGGTTGTACAGTTTGGCACAACATGTAGAGCTGGTATGGTCATATCCTCTATCTCAGTGTCCTCTTCCAGTGCACAACAGGAGAAATTAAAGGCTCATAGCTGTCACATTTACAATTCTATATGTCACATTCAAGAGATCACCAAAATTCTAATATTCCTTACAGAAACAAAATGTAGTTTGCCATAAAAGACTGAAGGAAAACCATTGCACCAACAGGCTGGGCAAAATGATGTCAGTAACTCATCCAAAGAGGAGTCATCCACTCTCAAACAGATGCCAGCATTCAATATAGCTTACAAATTAATTTTAGACTGAAAGAACAGTATTAAAATTGATTACACTCAAATACTATTGAAGAGGTGACCTCAAAAGGTTTTTTTAATTTGAAATCAAGCGCAGAACTTAAGCATGGGCCTTAGCAACTGGCTGGCATTACTTCCAACAAAAGTGAGAAGAGAAACATTACTTTTATGTATATATAAAGACACAAACTCACGTCACTGCCAGTATAGAGGACACTTCTTCAGGGAACAGACAGCTTTCCCCAGGACTACCAACCCCACAAACTGCTGACAAGTTAGGAATGCCATCTCTTTGATCACACCAAGTTCCTGGGGGCATGACATCAACTCTATCAACTCTCCATCTAAATACTCAGGGTCCTCCAGGCAATGAACACAGACATCACAACTGCAAACTCTTCTGCATTAGCTGGCAATCTTTCCTCAGTATTCTCTTCCTTAGTTCTAGTTTGCTCCAACCTGCCAGAACTGGTTCACTGGCTTGGTACTTCTTGCTCTACTTCTTTTGGACTGAGAGTGTTCCAGATATGCTAGGCATAATCATTTGTGATGTTGAACAAACATGATCACATTCTTTAATGCTCAAAAATGACGATTCCACAATTTCTGTTGTTTCTCTTTTCAGTCTCTCTCTACAGTCTTAAGACTGCCTATGCCATCTTTCAGTATCAAACCCAGAGATCTCAATCTTCAAGTGCCTGTAATTTCTGGTCTATGCAAGCATCTTAGGACTAGGTCACTTTCAAACAACAACCTGCTGATGTGATCCACCACTCTGTACCCACAGCATTTCTGAGCTGACAAAGGTACCTGCCATGTCAACAAGTAGAAAAGAGCAACCCTGCAAAAGCAAGGGTTTGTGCATTCTTCACAACAGCCTATGGACTGCCTGGTAAGAGATGCCAGTGAAGAAGGTCAAGTGAAAACAGCCCTGTATGACTGCTGCTTCCCAAGGGCTGCTCCTGCCTTGGAAAATATTTTTCATCTGTGACAGGCTATTAAGTGCTACCTTTTGAAAAAGGTAACAGAACTTCTAGTCATCCTCCTCATTAGCATCCTGTCCCCAAAGTCCATCTAGATGAAGGGCAGCTGTTTGTTCAGAGACTGAAGCAAACCAGCTGTCTCTGGCAGTACTAGTGTTGACTAGAACTTGATGACTCATGAGCAGATGACACATTCCAGGCCATAAATGGTTCCTGACTTTTGTGGTGCTCAGGAAGCAAGAACATTATATGAACAACAGGGCAGCAACAAAAGCGCGCTGCTGTGGTTCATTAAAAAAAAAAAGTAGTATCTTCTTTTATCGTGAAGAAAACAGAGAGGAAGTCAAAACACACTGCTAAAGCCAGAATTACTCTCCACCCCAAACCTCATGTACTTCCTTAAGAGCAGTTACTCTCCACCCTTAACCTCTGGTTCTTGTTTTCCAAGCAAACACTGGGCATGGGCTCTGCAGAGTTTTTTCATACACATGGTAAGGTTTTAAATTTAGGGAAAAACTCAGTTGCATTACTGAAACGCAGCTGGCACAGCAAAGCAGAGCAGGTAGAAAAGCTGAGCAGTACAGAATGCACACAAAGCATAGAGTACCAAACAACTGTCTAAAGAGAAACTTACTTGTACCATCCCTGCTTCCAAGTAAACATTGCCAAGGACTATTTGGCCCGACTACTTCACCTGGCATACTGAATGAGTATCCCTACCTTCAAGGGAACCAGTGGTGTTTTCTACAGTCTTCCATGAAATTGTCCCAAGAGGAGACAATTCATCTTCCTGAAATTCAAGCATGAACTGCCAAAAAAAGACCAGTACACCCTTCCTGCTTATACACCTTTATACATTCCTCCTCAAGCATCCCCATCCTGCCTGCTTGTGCAAGACATGCACCTTAGATCAACCTGTCCTAGCTCTTCCAACTCCAGAAGAAGAAAAATACCAACAAAAATCCCAAACGTGCCTCTTTTATCACGTTCTGTGCACAAACTGTTTACATTCCAGGTCTTCAGCTGCACTTCAGCGGCAGTGTGCCTTCATAACTGCATATTTTCGAGCTGAATGTGAAAGCAGAGCCTCAAAACCGTGCGGTTTTTTTCGAGTGAATGTGAAAGCACGACCTCAGTTAAACACAGGGAGTTTCTGTACTGCCAAACAACAGGCAGAAGGCACAGGAGCAATCCCAGCAGCCAGGGGAACCGGAGCATCCCGGGTCCGGTACACAATTCTCCGCCATTTTAGAGCGGGTATACGAACACTACCGATCGTCAGCACTGAACACAGAGATGATTTACCAAGTGCTCTTGCCCTTTCAACAACACTCTCAATAACCACAAGTTAAGCAGCATAATATTCAGTCTTCAGCACTGATATAAAAGTCCTTTATTTTCAGTCTAGGCGGCAGCCAGGACTGAAATGGAGTGTGGCTGTTGTTCCAGCCCCTCATCACCTTTTACTTCTCGCCCCCGTCCCGTCACCACTGCTACGGAGGTGGATGGAAAAGGCGGAGGAGGATGTTTTCGCCTCCAGCTTCCGACGGCGGCAGGACGTGGGAAAAGGTCTCATCCCCAGGCACTCACTACTGCCGAGATTTCGCCGGTGGGACGCCAAGTCCGCGAAGACCCAGACGCGGCAGCGGCCGACTCCCGGATCCCGCCCCCGGCATGCCCTCCAGCCGGGCTGCCCTCGCTGTTGCGCCCATGCCTAGAGCCGACTAGGAGGGTGGCCCAAGTCCCACCGCCCACTTCGCTACCAAACAGGCCCCAGGCAGCCCCCCCGGTACTCACGGGTCATGGCGAGACGCTCAGGCCGCGCAGCACCGCTACCCCGACGGCCGCCAACAGGCCCACGATGCGCACCGGTCCCGCCGCCGGAACCGCCTGAAGCGCCGCCCCCCCGCTGCCCCTTATGGGGCCTCTCTGGCCGCTGACGTCACGGCGCCGCGCGGACCCCGCCCAATCAGCGGCAGGCGCGCCGCTGCCTCCCGCCCCGTGGGTGGGGCCCTTACGGGGTTGCTGCCGTGTGTCCGCCCGGGCCCGGCTGTGAGGGAGAGCTGGGGGGTGTTGGTGTAACAGCCTGGGCTCGGGGCCAGAGCGGGCGCCAGGAGAGCTGCTTAGAGCCGGCTGAACTGAGGGCTAAGGGGCTGAGAGCTGCTGGGGCGTGACAGGCGGCTCCGGCGCCGTTATTGGTTGTCCCGTACACGCTCCCCATCCCGCCCCTCCTCTCCCGTCCGGCGCACGCTGATGACGTCGCGGGGCGCGTCGCCGGGGCGGCACGCCGGGAGCCGGCAAGGCTCGCGGCATTACCGGGCCGCCGCCACGCGCTGCTGACGCCGCCGAGCTCGCGGGCCGGCGGGCGGGCGCGCGCCTCTCCCGGGAGTGCCCCGCGTGCGCCTCTCCCGGCGCCGCCGCCGCCGCCGCCATGTTCCGGCGGGCCCGTCTCACCGTGCGGCCCAATGTGCGGCCCCCGGGCAGGGCCGCCGCCACTGGCACCGGCACTGGCGAGGCGGACCCGCAGCCGCTGGAACTCCCCGGTTCGGACACCCCGGCGGCGGACAGAGCGGGGACCGCGGCCGGATCGGCGGACGCGCGGCAGGCAGAGAGGTGGGTCCCGTCGATCTCGCCCTGGCAGGGCGATGTCGGGCCGCCGCCAGCACTGGGCCGCGGACCCCCGGGAGCGGGACGGGCCTGTGTAGGGCGGGACTCGGGGAGGTAGTGGTGGCTCTCCGTAGCGCTGGTTGTCGTGGCCGGTCAGCCTCTGGTTGTCAGTGCTGTGGGTGGGGGGTGGCCCGTCCTGAAGACCTTCTGAAAGACGCGTGCGGTCGGTGCCCGGTGACAGCTCGTCCGTGGTTGTCAGACAAAGACTTGTGGATGTTCGACGCGTTCGCAGACTAAGCTGAACCCGCGTTTCCTCTCTGCCGTTGTGCAGCAGGTGCTTGGAATAACATTGGAATGGGCTGCCAAGGGAGGTGGTGGAGTCACCGTCCTTGGAGGTGTTAAAGGAAAGAATGGACATGGCATTTAGTGCCACGGTCTGGTTGACAAGTTGATGTTCGGTCATAGGTCGGTCTCGATGATCTCGAGGTGTTTTCCAACTTAATTGGTTCTGTGATTCTGTAGGTTAAGACTGCAAAGGAGGGGCCCAGTGTGGTCTGACACTCGTTCTTTCTGGCTCCACAGCAGCCAGGAGCCCTGGTTTGCTGTGTGCAGCAAAAATTCTTCGTGTTCTGTAACCAGATGAGTTTGATTTTGCATTCGTACAGCATTTTTTCTTTTGTGTTCATTTCTTCATGCATTAGCAAGGGAGGAATTGCTGTCTTTTTGTGGGTTTTTTTGCCTATTTTGTTTTTTAAGTGCTTTTTGTTGTGATGGAAGCACATGGTAAAGTTGGCCTTAGGACTGGTCCTCCCTGAGGACCTCCCTGTTATGGGTTAAGCCCAGCTGGTTGCTAGACGCCACACAGTTCATTGCTTGCTTCCCCAGACCTCTGCCCCTCCCAGCCTCGTGGGATGGGCAGAAAACAAAAACGGCAAAAGTGCAAGAAAAGATGTGTCAGGATAGTTCAATAGATTAAGAAATAGCTTAGTAGTGCACATAAGCAAAGCGAAATTGGGAATTCATTCACCACTACCCGCAGGTGTTTTACTCTCTCCAGGAAGGAAGGGATCCATCGCTTGTGACAGTTACTTGGGAAGACAGAACTCCCAATGTCCTGCTTTCTTTCTTCTTCCCCCAGCTTTTACTGAGGAGCATGATGCCATATAGTGTGGGATATCCCTTCAGTCGTTTGAGATCAGCTGTCCTGACTGCGTCCCCTTCCAGCTTCTTGCCCGTCCCCAGTGCGTTCAGTCATGGGGCAGTGTGAGAAAAGACCCTGGTGCTACATAGTCCTTGCTCAGCATTAGCTGAAAACATGGGTGTGCTATCAGCGCTGTTGTGTCACAAATCTGAAACAGCGCCATGGGAGCTACTGTGAAGGAAGTTAACTCTGTCTCCACCAAAAGCAGTACAGATCAGTGTTTCAGGACATTTCCTCAGTCTGGTAATTGTTCGTCAGAACAATGTTCACACTTCTTTTGGGTTTGCATCTTTCATGAATACCTCTATTCTTTTAGTTGAAGCTTGTCCCTTATGACAGTATGATGAAACAGTATTAGAGTCTTCTGTTTCAGTGGCTAGAAATTCAAGTGTCAGACTAGTTGGCATGGCAAGTCTTTAGGAAACCTGTGCTGCTTTTTATTAAACTTGTATCTTACATCTTTACTTGTTTTGCATTATGCTTTAAGGATGTCATTCTTTCAAGTTTTATTTATAAAATTTTTATGTTACAGGGATCACCTTACGGATCTTTTACAATTTAATTTTTTTTTTGTAACTGAACACAGTTTTACTATTTTTCACGTAGGTGGTACTGTTGCTGATTCAGCAGATTTGTTAAATACTTTTGTGTTTGTAGTTTAACAGGTGTGTCAGTGTAATATAATTTTAAGTTTCAAAACTAGATACCAGTGTGATTCTGAAAAGCAGTCTGATCAATTTTCATGGCCTAAAAAATAGACCTTTGCCATGTAAAACCTTTGCCTTCTGACAGGGTAGCCCACCTAGCTGACCAAGGGAAGCCAGTTCATGTAATCTTTTTGGATTTCAGTAAAGCTTTCAAGACTGGCTCTCACAGTATACTTCCTTCTGGACAAAATGTCCAGCACACAGTAGGATAAACACATCATGGAATGGGTGAGCAACTGGCTCACGGGTCAGGCACAAAGGGTTACAGTGAAGGGTGACATCAGACTGGGGACCTGTCACTGGTGGGGTTCCACAGGGCTCCATCCTCAGCCCTGTGCTCTTCAACATTTTCATAAGTGACCTGGACACAGGATTCGAAAGTATGTTAAGTAAGTTTGCAGATGATACGAAATGGGAGGACCTGTTGACTCCCTCAAGGACAGGGAGGCCCTGCGGAGAGACCTCAACAAAATAGACGGCTGGACAAACACCAGCCATATGAAGTTCAAAAAGGGAAAGTGCCGGATTCTGCACCTGGGATGGGGCAATCCTGAATGTACAGACAGACTGGGGAGCGAGAGGCTGGAGAGCAGCTCCATGGAAAGGGACCTGGGGATCCTGGTCTGTAGCAAGATGAGCATGAGTCAGCAATGCCCTGGCAGCCAGGAGGGCCACCTGTGTCCTGGGGGGGCATCAGGCCCAGCATCGCCAGCAGGGCAAGGGAGGGGATTGTCCCGCTCTGCTCTGCACTGGGGCGGCCTCACCTCGAGTGCTGGGGGCAGTTCTGGGTGCCACAGTATAAAAGAAGACATTGAGCTGTTAGAGAGTGTCCAAAGAAAGACAACAAAAATGATGAAGGGCCTTGAGGGGAAGCTGTATGAGGAACAGCTGAGGTCGCTTGGTCTGTTCAGCCAGGAGAAGAGGAGACTGGCGGGGAGACCTCATTGCTGTTGCAACTTCTTCACGAGGGGAAGTAGAGGGGCAGACAGTGATCCCTTCACTGCTTGGGTCTGTGTCTGTAGCATCAGTCACTTTATGCTCTTTTGTATTCTATATACTGAATAAGTTTGGTTAGTTATCAGGGAAGTGAATATTTTATAAGCATGAGATAATTGTAATTTTTAAATACACTTTCTGTTAAATTGTATTTAACTGTTCAGAAGTCCAGTGTTTCACTCTGATTAAAAACTCCACATAACACAGGTGGTATGGAGAAGGTGAATGAAGATTTACTTTCCACTGTCTCCTGCCACAAAGAATAGTGGATGTTGAATGGAACTTGCAAGGAACTCATTCAAAACACACAAATAGGCACCGTGTAATAAGCCCTCTAAACTCTTTGCCCAGAGATGTTCTGTACTAACAATGTGTGTGAACTCACAGTGTGGGACAAATTGATTCAGCCGCTTAACAGAGGCTGCTAAATGCAAACACATCATCTGCAGCATTTGCCTGAATCACAGACAGTAGCGGAGAGAATTTTGAAAAGTTTCGCTGTATGTTTATACTTTTTTTATATTCCTTGGAAAGCATTTGCTTCTGACCATTTTTAAAAATGTCTGAGTGAACCATGGATGTGGTTGTCCTCACGTACAGAAACGAGGCATAGTTCCAACATAAAATTTTAAAAAACCTCTTCATGACTCAGTTATAATTATACTGCAGTCTTACTATGAGCAGCAGCCATGAAGGCGAACACTGGTCGAGTCAGCAGATTTGGGATGATCATAATGGTTGGCAATTTTACTTGCACTTTGAAAATTATTTCTGCATAAGTGATAGAAAAAGTACTTACATGACAAATTTTTCCAGGGAAGTTAAATGTTGTTGATGTGTTAAGTGTGAGCATTAGTTAAGTGTGAGCAGCAGTTTGACTGCCAGAGTTTTTCTGGAAGTCACAGTTTACATATCATGTACTTGCAAATGTGTAAGAGGAATGTTCATGTTTATTGTAATAAAAGTCGTCAAATTACTTGTTACATATAGCTTTGTTAAAATGTTTTTAATACGTTGCCTATGTTATGTGGGTAATTTTTTATAAAGCTTTATGGTGCTGGTATTTTCAGCTGAAAGGAGAGAGTCTTCCAAAAAAAAGAGGTGGAGTGTGGGAACGTGTTACTGTTGCAAGCTTGTTGATCGGTAATTAGTATTAGAAAATAATATGCCAGTTCTTGTAGCTGACTATTTTATGAGGAAGTACCAGCTACAGGTTGGTCCTGGCATGGCTTCTTGTGTATAACTGCTTTCCTGTAGCATGGTGTTTATACTGATTGGCCCATAAACACATCTTGAAAGTAAGAGTAACAAATCTATCACTGTAAAGTGCTTCAGAATACTCTCTTAACTTTTGCAGCAATGACAAGGCTGATAATGCAAGTGACACTGGGGAAGCTAGTAAACCTGCAGAGATGCTTACACAGAGAAGAAAACGTATCTCTACCATGCCAAATCTTGTCAAACCGAGAGCTGGACCATCATCTGCTCACCGTTCTGCACCAAAACCGCAGAGGCGAACATCACAGGCTTCTGATGGCAGTGATTCACTTCAGAAAGATCCCTCCCCATCAGAAGAGAGTAATGTTGAAAGCTCTGTAAAGTCTCCCATGCTTCCTGAGAAGAAAACACCTGTGCCACAAGTGCCACAGTTTTCACCGCTAAAAAAATCTGTGAACAAAGAGCAAACTGTTGGTGTAGCTGCTCAGAAAAGTGATGATAGCTTGCAGAAGAATGTACCCTCTCCTCTCAAGGAGAGACCAACACAGGAAAGATCACGAACACAGGAGGGAAAGCTACCTGCGAAGCCTTCTCCTGAGCAAGTCAAACGAACATGTTCTGACCGTGAAAGGATCCTCAAAGCTCGGAAGTTAAGAGAAATGCTTAAAGAAGAGCTGAAGAAAGAGAGGATGGTAAGGCCTCTGTGTTGAGCAGTGCTTATCTGTGAAGGGCAAGACCTGATTCACCTTGCATACACTATCTCTTTGCAGTAGTGTTTTCTGATCGTCAGCTGCTTACTGCTAGTAGTCTGTCATACCTCATAATTCTCTATGTGTTTATTCTGTTTATAAGCAGTAGCAGTACTTTGTTCCCTAATAATACAGATTTCACAAGAAACTGTTTATCTTTTTATTCGATTAGACCACAAGTCTTTTGGACATGACACATGGTATTATTTTATAGTCAGCATTCCAATTTTGAAAGTTTCACAGTTGGTAATACAGCAGGGAAGTGTGCTGCAAGAAGCTTGGATTTGGGATGTCTCATATTTTTCAAGTTGATCATTGTCAGAGTTCTGTAATTTTGAATAACTTTTAACTTATTTGTGCCAAGTATTGAATGCCTCTGAAAGGATAAGTGACTTTAGGGTCTGTAATGCTCTCTCTGAGAAACGGACACTTTTAAGATAATCTTGCTTTAGTTCTTGGGAGTGCTCTGTGTGTGTGAACAACAAAATTCCATGAATGGGGTACTTTGTAAACAGAAAAAGTAATAATAATTTGTGAAATATAAAAGACTTTTAAGGTGAATCCAAGTGTTTGTTGTTTTCTTTTGCTTCATTTTGTTTTGTATGAAAGAAGTTGAAACACAGGCCTCCAGTAATTGAAGGACGTTCTCCACCAGATCGTTCTAAAATGACTATGAGAGACTTAATATACTATCTGCCAGAAAACAATCCGATGAAGTAAGTATGACTTTTTTTCTCTATCCTTAGGTTAAATTACTTTTTGACTTCTGTATTACTTAAATATGGAGTATTAGCACAGATACAGTATTGTTGTGATGGTAACAAAAGCTTCTAGACTAGCTTCTAGTTTTCATGTCTGCTTAATTCTACTACAGAAGCGAGAATGGAGCCTAGTGTACTTGTTGAAATACATGAACATGAACCTGTCCCTAGTGTTGATTTACCTCTGTAGAAAGATGGAATAGTAGAATTTATTTTTTTTATCAACTGCCTGCTGTGAAAGTTTTAGTTGTGGTTGTTAGGGATGTTGTAATTGTCTGCGAGACCTAGTGGACTCAGGAGGCTAAGCGTTTCGCCTTCTAGGTGCTGAAGTGCAAAAGGCACTGCACGACCCGTGAGGTCTTGGCGTTCCATGTGGATGGGTGTAGCTGTTGCTGTTCCACTGACATGTTTCACCAGTAGCAAGGCTGAGGTGCATACAGGGAACACTAACGTTCAGCTGGCTGCACAGACTGCCACAGACAGAGCAGAGCAGAGCAGGGCCTTTTCCCTGCAACTACCAAAAGCAATCACATGAATAGAAGTACAGTCATCCAACTCCTGTTATTTCAGTAGCAGATGAGTTTTCTGGTATTGTCTCTTATCAGCTGCTTGTTAATGTTTGTGTGCTTGTGTGTTTCATTTATCAGTTTCCTTGTTTTTTCTTTTACACTGAATTGTCCCTAAGGAGGTAACAAGCAAGATGCTCTCACATTCCCTGTGTCCTTACACTGGATTTCTGCTTGAAATATCCTTTTTTGTCCTTGCTTGTACAAAAAAAGGGCAAAACTCATTAAGCAGTGGTGGTCGTATAGTTAGACTTAAATCTATATGTGATATAAAGAATTGAAAAAAAAAAGAAAGCTTTGTATTTCTTTGTCCATTGTCCACTAAGAGCCAATTTTGTGGAATAAAGCAGGAATGTATCTGTACAAGCAATCATCTCTAGCTTTTTATGAAATTCTAGGTCTTCATTGGCGGAAGAAAAGAGAACAGAAAAAAGTTCTGCACTGAGTCAAATGAAAGAGTAAGTCTTGATGGTGGAGTATAGCAAAAAAATTTTCTAGTGTAAAAAATCTGCATTTCTGTGGTAATACTAACAGCGTAGGTATATTTTTTTACTGTTTCAATATCACAGCCTAATATATTAAAATTGTAATTTGGGCAGGTAGGGTGGTTAAAGAATATTTTGATTTCAATGTTCAGTTCTTGCATATTTCCATTTTACAGTAGAATGAAAAGCAGGTTTCAAAGTTCACATATTGACTGATTTCTTGATGTGTTGCATTGCTGAGTGTGTCATCAAATTGTTGAATGTCTGGCATACTGAGCAGCAATTAAAAACACTTAACAGTGTTTTTGCATGCTGTCTTAAAAACTGTAGACAGGAAGAGAAAAGTACTCCTGATCATGAAGAAGAGGAGGAGGAAGAAGAAGAGAATGGGGAAGAGAGTCAGGATGGCCCACTTCTCGTTCCTCGTGTGAAAGTAGCAGAAGATGGTTCAATCATTCTGGATGAAGAAAGGTAAATTCCATGCTTGACTCATGGACAGTGCTGCACTGCAGCTTAGTTTGTAAACAGAGGACTACTTTGTGCTCGGACGAGTATGAGTGTATTTATGTTTGAGAGCTGAGGTACGCTAACTTGGGAAACAGCGCAAGTATGTGGCAAAATACGAGCAGCAGTGATCTGCGTCTCTGTAGTGGCATACTTTATGAGAAGTGCTTTTGGGGAGGGAGGTAGAGAGGAAGATGACATATTTTATTACAGTGAACGAACACCGAAGATTTGCCAAACTGCCGAATGTCTTTTATTTAGCTGACTTTGTTGCTTCTAACAGTTAACGTGTATCTGCTTACTATTATTTGGTTTTCAGTACGATTTGCTCCAGTTTTGCATCTTGCATGTTGCTGCTTTATTCTTCTGTCAGTGTTTTCAGTAACTTTGCTTAGAATATGACTTCTAAAAAGTAGATTATCAAATTCCTGAGTTTCCCAAAGATATTATTAACATGAGATTTAGGCCAAGGTTTAAGGATTAAGAGAGCCTGGTAAGAGAATTTGAAAGTATTCTAGAAGGATGTTGAGAGGCTCTCATGCTTTTTCAAAATAGATTTCTCAAATGTTAAAGTTGTTTTTTTTGTTAAAGCTACTTAATTATATCTGTCTGTGTTATATCTTATAAAATAGAAAGAGCAAATTTACTTACACAGGGTGAATAAGGTAGCGATTTCTTGCTGCATTCTCCCATTAAAGTACATGTTAGTTAATTATTAAAATTAATTACACAGTAGAAGTGGTCACTTGTGGCAAAAAGTTTGAATAGCTGTCTTTCAAACATCTACTATATGTTTTCTTAGCAATACTTCGAGATTAGTCTTTTTGTGTGTTTACCGTCCCAGCTTAACTGTAGAAGTTCTAAGAACAAAAGGTCCGTGTGTTGTAGAAGAAAATGATCCCATCTTTGAACGGGGCTCTACAACGACATATTCTAGCTTCAGGAAAAGTTTTTACACAAAACCATGGTCAAATAAAGGTGAGTATATTTTTGATTTCAAGTTTTGAGTCTGCAGAAAACTCCTGGTTTTCCACCTATGCTTTAAAATTGACAGTTTTTATCCTCAATGGAGTAAATGGATCTACTTACATGTCATGTCATTTCAACCCTCCAGACTCTTACAACTGGGAGAGCTGTGATATTTACTGTGAAAACTGGCATTTTTTACAAATCCAGTGCCTTTTAATATGTAGGCTACCTGTGCTTTTTTCTGCCATGTATGTTTAGATGCTGAGGAAATGCTAGTTTGCTTTATCAAAAGCATAGTTTTGGATTCTGGCTTACAGATATTTGAGCTCTGGATGGTACTTCTTAACTAGGTTCTTCTAGCACAGGCAGAAATAGATTGTATAAGGTGTCTCTGTGTGGACTGATTTCAGTGCAAATGGACAGCTGTGTTTTTATGAGTTGGTGGTTTGGGTTCTTCATTACTCCTGCTGTCAATTGACTATTATCTCTAGGCTTACAATACTGTGCAAGACTTTTTACAATTGGAAATTATTTCTTTCATCTGTAGATGGAAAAATTAGCTTCAGAATTCACTGTGCACTTTTTGGAATGGACTCTTTTCCTGTTAAATAATAATGGAGACGGTAGATTTACATGTTTTTTTTCTGAATTCTGTTTGTGCTTGTGTTCGTAATAAAAATGGACAATTTTGGGTTGGTTAGCTTTGATTTACTAGCTTCAGAAAACATACTTCACATTCTGCAGCTTTTTAATAGATTAGACAGTTCTTTCTGTTGATAGTTCATTCAGCAAATGCTACTAGAGCAACCTAGGTAAAATAACAAACATACTCCGCATATACTCACCTGGACTTGGAGCTGCAGTAGACAGCCTCAAAGCTACTGATCTTATGACATTAAGTTTGCAAGGTGTTTTTATTCTGATAGCAAGAAGGATGGTTTAGTAAATAGTTAAATGTGTATAATTTTTTCTTTCTTTTCCCTTCTAGAAACAGATATGTTCTTTCTAGCTATAAGTATGGTAGGAACAGACTTCTCCTTGATTGGTCGGCTGTTTCCTCACAGAGCCAGAGCAGAAATTAAGGTAAAAATTAAAGTACTCAATAAAGCAATTAAACATCTGGCTTTCCTTTTCTTTTTTCTTTTTTGCATTCCCATGCTTCTTCTACTAGTGTTGATAATTTTGGTGCTGATTTTCTACATAGTAATGCCTTTTTTTTAACACCTGTTTCAAGAGATTGTAAGTATCTGAAACATTAAAATGCTGGTTGAATTTCAGTGAATGTATCTAGTAAATCTAGTGTACTCAGACACACTTTGATTTAGTTGAAGAATGCTGATAATCCTAAATGGCTGTTTGGTGAGGGGCTTCTGTGTGGTGTCTTTTGTTGTACACAGCTGGGAGAGTCTTGGCTGTTTCAAACCTTGCTTAGATTAAAAGTCAGGAAAAGGTGTAAAAAATAATAAAAAAAGTGTAACTGGGATAGCGATGGTAACAGATTTTATATTTAAAAATTAATTACAAACTTGTGTTCTGTGAATGTCCATGTAGATTTCAAAAACTTTAGTTGGTTTGTTGCACTGAAGGCTTATCTTGAGCTGCCATTTTGTACAACATATTGTTGTGTTTCTTGCTTAATGATAAACACAGCTGTGCCTTTGCTTTTAGAACAAGTTCAAACGTGAGGAAAAAGCTAATGGATGGAGAATAGACAAAGCTTTCAGTAAGTAAATATTCCCCACCCTACAATGAGTCATTAAATGGTAGCCATCTATTTTCGTGGTGATTTCTGTGCTTTGCCATGTTTGAATTACTTACAAGAAAGTGTTTGCTCATAGATGAGTCCAGAAGCTGTGGAGTCTTAGGTTTTTATAACAAGCACAGTTCACAGTAATGATCTTTAGGTTTATTATCTGTCTTTTCTAGATGTCTGCTAAATGAGATTAATATGAACTTTCTTCTGTATATTCAGTTGAAGATAATTCTTCTGACTCATGGGAATTTCTAGCAGTTATTTATTGTAAACTGCTTTGAGAGTCTTTAAAGACTTTCTTTGTTAGTTGAATGAGGTACATATGCCACACAGCAGCATGGTAATACATTATTTGGTACTATGGTACAGTTTATGTATTTGTCAGCTCTTAAGTTTTCTGAACTACTTGGTACTATGGTACAGTTTATGTATTTGTCAGCTCTTAAGTTTTCTGAACTACTTAGTTTTATAACTTGTTTTTTAAAACCAAGCTACCATAATCCAGTCACCTTTATGTCAACTTTCTGTATCGCTTGCTACTTTCTGTATCACTTGAACAGGGGCTGCCCTGCTCAAGTGATACAGAAAATACTTTCAAGAAGAATTCTCTGTTTAAATGTATAGAACCTTCGCTTTTAGTATGTCATGTATCACTGATCATTTTACAAAGCTGAAACTCAAAAAAATAATCAACTTCAAAATCTGTTCTATTTCTTTGCTTTAATCTGATAGAAGAAAAACGACCCTTTGATTTTGAATTCTTTGCCCAGCTGCTTGAGAAGGTCTTAGCAGATGAGGAAAAGAGGAAGCAAAAGACTGTTAAAAGCCAGAAACCAAAAGAAAAGAAGTCTCCAAAGCCACAGAAGAAGTCAAAAGGTACTTTAAAAGAGTGCTTGAGATGGCATTACAGAGCAGTGGTCAGTAGTGTAGCAGAGGAAAAATCACATAGGGAATCTTTTCCTTCCCTGTTGTGAACAGGGCAAGAAGATCTTAGCTTCATAGTGTAACTTCTGGTGTAGTTTACTGATGTGCAGAATGGTAATAATTAGTAACAGAGCAGAAACATGATACCACAGTGAAAATAGTGCTCTTCCACAATCTGAAGCGCTGATGTTCTAATTTACCAGTTCAAAGTATCTCCCTGAGTTGCTAATGAATTCACTTGTAGAATTTTGGCCAAAATCATATTTTTGGCAAACTGTTCTGTGTTGAAAGTTTTCTTGCATTTAAAAGTCTCTTCTTTTAAGGGTTCTGTTTCTCCTTTAATAGTAGTTTAACTTCCTAAGTCTGAGGGGTATGATTATTTTCACAGAATCATGTGAAAGTTGTTTTATCTTTCTGGTCTGTTCAAAATAAATATTATGTTTAATTACTGTTGATCACCACTGTGTCTTACTACCTTAGTAGCTGGGAAAGGACTTTTCACAGATGTGCTTTAATTAAAAACAGTTATACTGAGTAAATTTCTTGCTAATTCTGTGACGACGTTCATTAGTTTGTTCCACAAGGACCCATTCTTTTGTAAATGGTATTGTGAAACAAACAAGTGAACATCTTTTTAAAGGGGATACCAGCTAGGAAGCAGCATCCCTTAAAATTGAAATAGTTGCTGCTTTTCTATAAGCTTGGTTTTGGATTTGATTAAGTAAAATATCCCATGTACTAGGACTTAAAACCACATAGAGAAATTCTGTTTGTACACTTTAGTGGTAGATTAAAGCTACTTTGTGTGTAAAGCAATGTGAGTATGCTTTCCTACTTCTCTTGCATTTTGGACTTCTTAACTACAGGGAAACAAGTTCATTTAAGGGTAATAAAAAGGAAAGGAAAGGTTCTTGGTGGTTAAATACAGGATCAAGACAAAATTTCCCTAAAACAGGGGGGAGGAAAATTTTCTGAACTCATTAAACCCAGAAAATAATTTGTCAATTATTAGCTAGATAATATTACAGCTTTCTTATGTAATTTAGAATGATCAACTGTAATAGATTTCTTGATAAAATATTACTTTTTCATGGCATACATGTAAACCATCATCATCTATTTCTGCAGAGATACAGAAATTCTTTATAGGAATAGCAATGTCTGTTTTCCCTGAATCCAAATGTGACTGTGTAAGCTGCAAAAAAGCATAAGCACAGTAACATTTAGTAAATTTGCTTTACATCCTATATTGACTTTCCCCTATTGAAGTGTTGTCCCATGTACAGAATGTGTTTTGTATTAAATGCTGAAGTTAATCTGTGCTGAAGCTTTTCTGGCAAGTCAATGACTGACTTTCCCCAGTCCTGCTCATATGCCTGGCAGTGTATTGGCAGTGATACATGACTACACAAATGTTTTTAGTAGAAATGCCTTTGCTATTTATGACTCCTAGTACTCCACCAGTATTAACCAAGAACCATATTGTCTCAACAGCAAAAGCTGCCAGCCCAGAAGCTGCTAATGATCAAGATGAACTTCAGGAAGCTGGAATTTCTGATGCAGAAACAGAAGCAGATGGTGTGGCGGCTGAGAAAGAAAATGAGGAATCTTTGGGCATTTCTGAACAGGCAGAGGAACAGGTTGCATTAGAGCCAGCATTAGCAAAAAAGAAGAGAAAGAAGAAGAGAAAACATGATCTTGAACAGGAAGTGAATAATATTTCAGAAGAAATGTCTGTTCCTTCAAAAACTGCTGAAGAAGGGAAATCCTCTAATAAAAGTAAGAGGCAAAAATGCTCACTTTCAAACGTTCAAATAGAAATTTTATATAAAGTCATTGCAAACTTAAAAGTCAGAATTTGGTCTTTGATTTGTATTGCTGATCTGCCTTGTGGGAGGTTGTGGAACGATGCCTTTCAAAATCAGCTTTAATTCTAAATCAAAACATACTTTGTTTTAGATGAGAACAGTTCTCTTAAATCTTAATGCTTAGACTTTTTCTACTGGGATTTTTAATCTTATATTTACTCTTCTTCACTGTAGCTAGGATTTGATTACTGGAATTCTAAGATGTTTCCCAGAATGTCCAAACTGATTTAATTCTTATTAATTATCAGGGAAAAAAGTGATGCATGGTGCAAGCAATGATGGTCATACTACCTGTGGAGAAGAAGTGGATTGTGCTATTGAAGGAAAACAAAATGAGACTGCTGTAACAGGGGAAGAGAGATCGGAGTCCTGTTTACCAGTGAATAACCAAATGGAGAGAGAAGGTGGTGTCAGTTCATGCAGGTAATGTTTATAATGGAGTGCTTAGGCAAAACCAAAAAATACTTTAAAGTTTTAATACTGGTTTTATTTATTCATGTTTACCACCATTTAACTGCCACAGAATGTGCAGGTTCCTGGTTTCTGAGAACTATCCTGGGGTTTAGTAAGCTGTTTGTGATTTACACACTCAAAATATTCTCTGTCATAATGGGCTGCCCTTGCAAAATTACTGTACATAATTACTGAAGTCACTTCCAAAAGTTATTTCACTTTTTAAGAGTGTTTAGGAAGACCATTGTTTATCCTAACTTCTAATGTTTCTCTTGAAGCACTGCTTAATAATGTTGCTCAGTTGAGTTACTATATGCTTGGAATTTTTATCTGTAATAAAATGGTTCTTGTGGAAAAGGAATGTTGCTTAGATTTTATTTATGCAGAATCTGAATGAGGGGAAAGCTTTTGGTTTCAGTTTTGGGCATACTTTTACTAGAAAGAAAATGAATGCTTGTTTATTAAACTTGTTACATGTGAAAGTGGTAGATCTAAAAATTCATTATGACACTGTGAGTGCTAGTTTAGAATTTTGTGTATTAATTGGTTGTATTTAGCTGTACTGTAATTGTTGGTTATTTTATAAAGATTCCCAGAAGCTTTCATTTTCTTTAATAGTTCATTAGAAGCATATGAAGGAACAGTTATTTGCCTTTGGACTCAACATAGACAAAAGACCAAAGGCAAAAAGCATCTGCATACAGTTGTTCATGTTAAAGTTTATTTTTTTAAAAGCAATCAGTCTAGAATAATCGGATGAGATTTTAACATCATCTTATAGTTGCAGTGCAAAAGTACAAAAGTTGTTTTAAAGCTCGTATTCTGCAAATATTACTAAAACTTTGTGAGATTCTCTGAAACATGGGTAGTTATTTTGTGTCAAAATTGCATTGTTTTTCTGTGCAACTTGATATGTCTGTAAGCAGAAATAGCTTTTTTCCTACAAATACACTAATGTTCCTATATGCTTTTATTTATTTCAGCCTTGAAGATAGCAATGATGTTACACTAGAAGCAGAATCTGCTAAATTGAGAACCAGAGATATTAGAGATGACACATCACAGGAAAGCCAGAGTCCAGAGTTACCAGTTTCAAATACTAGAAGCAAGGAAAGACGATCTGTCGAAACTACAGAAAGAAAGGTATTATTATTTTTAATGTAGTTCTTCTTAACATCTTGCCCTTGATCATTGAAAGTGGTTTGTAGATCAAAGCCATTTTTTGGTTGTTTTTGTGACATATTCACCACCACGTGGAAAACAATCAACAGGCCTAAGAATCAAAAAAATTTAAATACTGTCAATTTTCCTGGGTTTAATGAGTTGTCTGTTAACCTAAATTTATTCAGAAAGTATACTGTGCATGCCTGACTTATCTCATAGACAATTTAAACAGCTGAACAGTTTAATTATTCGAAAGTGAAGGACTCCAATATGAGCAGCTAGGCCTTGGAGCAGGTTTTTGTTGGCATAGGCTTACTGGCACAGTGTTGGAAACTGATTTGAGTGGAACGTGCATGGGGTTGTTTGTGCTGCTCAACGAATGATCTGGATGATGGGGCAGGCTGTAACCTCAGCGAGTTTACGCATTAGGCAGATCTGGAAGGAATTGCTTCCCAAAGACAGACACACCCAAAGGTTGTACTGGCCTCCAGAGGGACCTGGAGAGGCTGGAGAAATGGGCTGACAGGAACCTCAGGAAGTTCAGCAAGGGGAGATGCAAAGTCCTGTGTCAGAGGAGGAACAACCCAAGGCATCAGCACATGCTGCAAGCCACCCAGATGGAAAGCAGCTTTGCAGGAAAGAACCCGGCTGTCCTGGTGATCTCCAGGTTGAACATGAACCAGGAAGGTGCTGTGGCTGCACAAACAGCCAATGGTGTCCTGGGCTGCAGCAGCAGAAGTGTTGCCAGCAGGCCGAGGGAGGTGATCCTTGCCCCTCATTCAGCACTGATGAAGCCGCTCCTGGAGGAGTGACCAGGTCTGGGCTCCCTGATAGGAGAGACCTGGACACACTGGAGACAGCCCCTCAAAGGGTCACACAGATGGTCAAGGGCTGGAAGCATCTCTCCTATGACAAAAGGCTGAAGGAGCAGGAACTGTTCAACCTGGAGAGAAGGCTCAGGGGGATCTCTTCAACAGTTACACAAAAATCCAAGGGGAGGGTGCAAACAGGACAGAGCCAGGCTCTTTCCAGGGGTGCCCAGTGACAGGACAAGAGACAATGGGCAAACAATGCAAGACAGGAGGTTCCTTCTGAACATCAGGAAATCCTGTTTCACTGCAAGAGTTACCAAGCACNGATGTATTGGTTTTGCATGGCCTGGTTTTGGTAACAAGGGGCTACAGGGGTGGCTTCTGTGAGAAGCTGCTGGAAGCTTCCTCCATGTCTGGCAGAGACAATCCCTGGTGGCTCCAAAGATGGACATGGTGCTGGCCAAGGCTGGGCCAATTAAAAATGATGGTAATGCCTTTGTGATAACAGATTTAAGAAGAATTCAAAACTAAAAGGGGTTGTGCAGTTGTAATTGCGGCCAGGGAAGAGTGGTGTGAGAGCATGTGAGGAGAAAACTGCAGACACCAAGCTCAGTGGAGAAGGAGGGGGAGGAGGTGCTCCAGGCACTGGAGCTGAGATTCCCCTGCCGGCCGTAGTGCAGCCCATGGGATCCACGGGGGATGCAGAGATCCACCTGCAGCCTGTGGAGGAACCCCCCGCTGGAGCAGGTGGATGCTTGAGAGGAGGCTGTGACCCCATGGAAGACCCATGAAGAGAGGGGCCCTGCTCCCAGGCTGGAGCAGCCTGTCCTTGGAGAACTGCACCCCGTGGAAGAGTGACCCACACTGCAGCAGTTTGAGGTGCCCATGAGATAGAGCCACGTTGGAGAAGTTCGTGGAGAACTGTCTCCCGTGGGAGGGACCCCAGGGTGCAGCAGGAGAACGACTCCTCTCTCTGAGTGGTGAGATGAACTGACCATAACCCCCATTCCCAGTCTCCTTGCACTGCTAGGGTAGGAGGTAGACTGGAAGGAGGGAGAGGTGTGGGGAAGGTTTTTCTAAGGGGTTATTTTACTTCTTCAGTAGTACTTTACTACTTTTATCCTGTTCTGATTTCGTTAGTAATAAATTCACTTCATATCTCTAAGCTGAGCCTGTTTTACCCGTGATGGTATTTGATGAATGATCTCTCCCAGTCCTTAATCTCAACCCAGGAACCCTTCATTAAATTTTCTCTCCTCTGTCCAGCTGCAGAGAGGAGCGAGTGAGCAGCTTTGGTGAGTACCTGGCATCTGGTCCAGGTTAACCCACTACACTGGATCAGGGGGGTTGGACTAGAAGACTTCTAGCAGATGCTTCCACCCTCAGCCACTGTAGGAATCTTGTTTCTACTTTTCTTTACATTACAGTAAAAGATCATCTATGTTTATTGTTTCTTTTCTACAACATTTCTTTTCTTCCTCAGAATGAAGATACACATCACTCACAAAAAACAGATGAAAAGCAGAGTGCATCAGAAGGTGGTTCACAGTCTGAAATCATGTAAGTAGAATTATTTTACTTTCCAGTGATTCTTGAACTAAACCTGTCTCTACTCAATTTGGATATAATTCCAATTGACCATAGCAGGTTGAACCAGTCAGGAGATCATGATAATTTGTTTTCCATATTCAGTGAAGTTTTTTGATAGAAATTTTGATTACTGAGTAGCAGTGCATTAGCTAAGATCTAAATGGTACATAGGAACAGGGATAAAGACTTAGCTAAACTTTGAAAGAAAACAAACTAGTCTTTCTACAGCCAGCAAGAGCAAGAGAATGAAGAAATTCTGCCACATTGTGGGTAAAGCTTGGCTGTGAAATTTGATTTTTGTTTTTTTTTAATAGAAGGGGCTCACTGAATTCTTTGACATTTATAGTTGTCCATCAGAGCTTATTAGCTGTACACAACATGTGTATAGTGTATTTCTTCTTTCCTATTTGGAAACTATTCATCTTTGGAACTTGGTGCAAGTTTCTAAGATAGAAGATACTCCAAAATGTCTCTGTCTTATCTGTACTCCTTTATGAAGTTAATTTTGGTGACTATTTCTTACATTGAGAAATGGTGTTTAAAGAAGTCTGTGCCTGTTCCATTTTTTGCATGATCATTGACTTCTTACTTCATGATAGAGTTTTTTGAAGGTGATTTAGAGATGGGGTACTAGTTAATGCTGAGTTGGTTTTCATGCTTCTGTCTTTCCCTTTTGGAAGGGCAGCTCACTCTTATGATAAAGACTGTCAAAGCTTTATTTATCCTGTTCTAGGGAGAATATAAGAAAAGGTAGTAGCTCCCAATCTGAAGATTATTGATAAGATGTAGGGCTGTGTCAGTGTGTGAATCCCACGACATTCCATTGCAATGGTTAAGGACACAGAGAGTGATGTATGTACCCCATTCTTCAGTAACATGTGGATGTTGGCAGTAGGACAAGGTATTTGAAAGAAGTTTGTTTTTCCATGACTGAGATAGCTTTGAAAGGGGATGGGGGAACAGGAGAGGCAGATGCAAAACATTGTATATAGGGCAGATTTATATTGTTTCTATATAAAATTAATCACACTGACGTGAATTGTGAATCCCTAGGAGAAGAAATATTCCTATTTATTTAACAGCAGGAAATGCTTCCTTCAAATTTTTTTAAGTAGATTCCACTGAAAGCCAGCAACGTTGTTAAGGTTTATTTGATGCTCTTTTCATAACATTGTAGCATGTCTTTTAATATCAGAAGGATGCAATGGGTTTTTTTCTGTTTATTGTCTTGCTGCATGCAATGTCTTGACCCATGTAGTCTGTGATGCTCTTGAAGTACATCTTGAACCATATGAGACTTTAAGTTTCTCATTGGTAATAATGTATACCACCTTTTTTTTGTATCTTAAGGAGAACTGAAAAGTCAGCAGATAGAAGGCGCTTGCAAAGACCTAAACCCAATTTAGTGAGATCGTGTGGAAGGAGGGAGGCAGCAACACAAGACAAAACAGAGGCCAAGACTTCCTCTCCAACCCTTGCAAATGCAGGTGAAAAGGTCAGAAAGAGGAATGTTGCTTAGTATGTTGTTCTTGGTGCTGCATCTGTTTTGCTCAATGTGGGTACTGTGGACCAACAACAGTCTTACAAGTAACATTTTGGGAACTGCTATTGAGATATCTGCACTTGTCAAAGAGTAGTATTCCTTGCCTCAATTCCAGTGCTCTGAAGAGGACAGTAGAAGAAACAGAACTGAAGCCACAGAAGTAGAGAACAGGGATTTGGATACTGCATCTGAGTAAGTATTGAGATCACTTTTCCTGTCTCCTGGAATTAACTGACTATAATTGTTAATTTATCCCATATAGTTCTCTTAGAAAAAGATAGCAATAACTGTGAAGCTTTAATATAAACCTCAAAATTGACTTGAGCTTTTTTTTTTTGATGATACCAGATGGTACTATGGTAGAAGGTACGTACTTCTTTTCTGGAAAGTATGCTTTATGAAGTACCAACAATGCCTGTGATTTGAGAGGGGGAAAGTGATAACTATGGCTTTGCTTTCCTCCCAGCCTCAGTTATCAGATAATGACTCTGCTTCTGATGCTTGCAGAAGCAGTTATGGTACGTAGTCTGGTTAGGTTCCTCCCCTGTGTGATAAATTAATCTCTTTTTAATACATAGATAAATGGAGTTTTCACACATAGGAAGACTAAACAAAGCTTTTTTCTTGTGTGAAGCATTAAGTTTGGGCAAATCTTTCTGAAGACAAAACAATTCAGTAAAGAAATCTGTGCAAGACATTGTATGTTAGATGGGCTTGAATATTATGGAGTAAATGTCACTGTTGTGGATCCTTTGTGCAGAGAACCTGAAAAAACTTCTATTGCAAAGACAATAGTTAGAGGATATCGACAGAGATTTAAACCTAATGTTACAAGGGCATCTGGAAGGAAAGAAGAGCCTGAAAAAGATGCAGGAAATGATAAAATATCCCATCTACAGCCTAAGGGGGAAACTGAGAAGGTATTTAATACAGTAACATAATCAAAGATAATGTGTTAGCTAAAATGGATGCAGCAGTAATGTTATCTTTTTGGTTTTTTTCTTTGTTGGGTTACACTATGTGGTGACAGAGAGATAGGCTCGGAAGGCCGGAGAGACAGCCTCTTTCCTGGGCCCGGAGGTGACCCTGGGACTGTATCCAGGTCACCAGGGGATGGGCGGAGAGAGGTTTGTGGCTTGTGGACAAAGCTGGACCTGTGAGAAGTGAAGATTGTAGTTTGTGACCTTATAGGGTATTGTTTACCTGTTACCATTACAGGCAATGTCTGTGTATTGCTCCAGGTGATAGGGAGACACTGTGGTGAACATCTTTCCTGTTTACATGATGTTATATCCTGTTCTGTGGGGGGATTTAGGGAATTGGTACTGCGCAATAAACGGGATTTTGTCTTTGACTTTGCACCTGAAGGAGTGCAGAGTTTGCCCATGTGTGATTACTGCATTTCTTTACTTTTTTTGCTCCTGAATATGACCAGGAATTAGACACTTACTTAACCTACTTCCAGTGATGGTGTGGTATTGCTTAGTAACCTCAGCTATGCTGAGAGGTTGTTACATATACAATAGATACCAATAATCTTTCATGTCCTGCAAATACATCTTCAGGTGTTTGATCTAGTTTTTACTTTACCTGTCTGACTGTGAAATGTACCCTGTAATTGTATGTGTGTCATAAGCAATCTATTTTGTCTTCTCTTATGAACAGTTATTTGGTCAGTTAGGTTTATAAACCTAAGGCAGTTCATGTCATAATGTTCTGTTTCTGTTCAGAATAATGACCAAGGTAATAGATCTGATGTTACCAGTGGAGATGCTGCAGAAAAAGACGACAAAGTCCTGGAGACAATGTCTCAGTAAGTATGAGAAAAATAAGAAGATAAGTGCTGCTGTCTGGCAGTTTACCATTCCTGTCACTTCTGGTAGTGTTTTATAGTGTGGTAATTATAGAAGTTTTTGAAGCAACTTCTACAGTGAGACAGAAACTGAGGTCAAAATAGGAATCTTCATTAATTTATGAAACATAAATTAGGCACTTCTGTTTTTAAAGTGGTGCTTTTAAATTATAAGTCAGTCGTGGTAAATGCAAAAAAACCTGAAAGCTTAGTCCCTTGAAAACTAAAACAAGCCCTAGCTACTTGCTTTTAATACTAAAATGCATCCATTTCAGTGCTTGAGTATTTAAACAGGAGTAAGTGTTCTTAAAGTGTAGTTAAGTGTTAGGTGTCAAATAAAAGGAAGAAAAAAATCCAGTATGTGGGCAATTTAATGCGCATATTTATTAAGTGTTGCATTTTTCTTTAGTGTGCCACTACAGAAGTGGCAACTATAGTGTAAAAGGAATAATATGTCTTACAGAAATGATTGTAAAAAAAAAAAACCTAAAAAAAGCCAACTTTCCCCCAAATACTCCCCCACAAAAATCCCCCAAACAACCTAAACCAAGAACAGAAATAAAAAAAATTAAAACCTCAAACTTTTGTTTTTAAAGGGAGATAGTTGAAGAGGATGGATGGAGATAAATTGGGTTTGATAATCTGCCGGAAAAATATTTTCACAGTTATTTCTTTCGTTAACCTGCTCTGTAACTTGGTTCTCTGTGTAAAAAGGCGTAGAAAAATCTGACCATTGTAGTAGTACACTACTGATATTTTTACATTAGTAAGATAACAAAGTTACTTATGTATTTTTTTGAATACGCTGAAGAAAATCTCTGAATATTTGCGAATTTTTTAAACTCTTTATTAAATTAGGTCAGTCTGCATCCAGACTAGATAGCAATACAAAGAGGTCCATTATGGGCCAGAAGAAGGTCTGTCTAGTGTGTTATCCTGTCACTAATGGAAAGAGGAAGATAACAGGGCAAACATAAGTTTAAACTCTCAGTCCCTAGTAGATACACTTCTAATTTTATTCTTTCAAGAAGCTAGTAATACAGTTTAGGTAAGTGTATGTTAATAACTGTCTAAAAAAAAAGGGGAAAAAATATCACTTCTCCGAGTCTCCACCCACTTTGAGATGCAGTATGTACTTCATGGATCATGTATGTTTTTCCAGGTCTAATGAAACAGCTGGTTTAAAAGAAGATGGCAAATGGAGCATGTTGAATCCAACACCTCTAAAGAGAGGCAGAATACAGAGACCAAAACCAAATCTAGGAAGAACTGTTGCAAGGCAAAAAGAACTGATAGATGAAAAAGATCCTGAAGAGGAGACAACTGAAGGTGGAGAAGCAGAAAAAGTTGTGATACACAATCAAGATGAAAACAGTGATCCTTGCCTCAAGAGTGTAAGTTTCTTGAGCAGTTGCTTACACACACTGCTTTGCTGGGTCTTTAGTAGAAGCCTTGGTAACAAAGACCTAGGCACATACCACATAATTTGTAGGGATAGGCTTTGCGTGCTTTATGTATTATTTCAAAATAAACTAAATTGTCATAAAATTTCCTCATTTTTGCACTTGGGTTCTGTTTTCCATGGTGTCAGGTTTAACCCCAGTCAGCAACCAAGTACCAACTCGCTTGCTCACTGCCCCACCAGCAGCACTGGGGACAGAATTGGAAGGGTAAAATTGGAAAATGGGCTGAGATAAACCCGAGTGCGGGATGTAAGGTTTAATAGGGAAAGCAGAAGCTACACTCACATGCAGAGCATAACCAGAAATTCTTTTACTACTTCCCATGAACAGGCAGGTGTTCAGTCATCTCTAGGAAAGCTGGGCTTCATCACCCATAATGGTTACTTAGGAAGACGAAAGCCATTTCCCTGGCTTTATATACTAAGCTGCTTGTCATATGGAAAGTCCCTTTGATCAATTGGGGTCTCCTGTCCTGACTGTGTCTCCTCCCATCCTTCTGTGCCCCGCCAATTTCTTCTCCATCTTGGCAGATTGCAAAGCAGAAAAGGCTTTGGCTTTGTGTAAGCCCTGCTCAGCAATAACTGAAACATCTCTATATTATCTACCCTGTGTGCAGCACAAACCCAAAGCACAGCCCCACACTTGACACTGTGAAGAAAGCTAACTCTACCCTAGTCAAAATGAGTATACATTAAAATTGAATATATCTCACTTTGTCATATTATGATACCAGATCTGAAAAGAGAAATGCAAAGAAAAAATGTCTTTGAAGATGAACCACTTAAAAAATAAAGTATAAAAAAAAATAACTTCTTACTTTCATAGTAGACACTGATATTACTTGGATGCACAAGAAGCAAGAGAAATCTTAGTGTTTCTGTAGGAAATATTAAAACATTCTCATTTTCCTTCTGCTCTGCTAAAAGAGAGATTGAGCAAATATTTCATCTTAACCGAGCAGCACTTTTATTCATTTTAGGATTTAACAGTTCACGAAGACACTCAGCCATCCAGTGTGACGTTAGAAGATGTTTCCACAGATTCTGACGTGAACTCAATAAATACAAGACAGTGTTTCCAAGAAAAGTCCTCAGAAGCAGAAAGCTATGAAAGTGAAAAGGGATTGTCAGATGTCTCGAAGCAGGTTTCAGATTCCAATACAGGGTAAGGTCATTCCCCTTAAATGGAGAGAAGGAATGGTTCAAAGCCATCAGTATCTCTAGGTATTATACCATTTTACATTCAACTCCAGCATCACAAACAAGTTTTATATATATAAAGAGATGTTTGATCAAGACAGTACTAGACTTTAACTAACAAAACCCCCAAGAGCTTGAAAGCATTAAATTTACATGATGTTGGATGTTAATTTGATCTTTGGATTATTGGCCTAATTTTCGAATAAATGCATTTTTGTAATGCTCTGTCCTTGTGATTGTCTTCTCCATGTTGGTCTCCACAGTGCATCCCAGTGTGCTTATTTAAATCCTTGAGTATGTAGTCTGGTTTCCTGTTAAAGTGTGTCTTACAAAAAATAGTCAGCTGCAGATGTTCTGTAAGTCTACTGGGTAGCTTTAAACATGGTTAGACAAAGGCATTTGTAAAATGTATATATCATGTTAAAATGTCTCAACTTGTCTTCCAGGTCTCAGCTGGAAGATGCAGTTAACTTACCTTTGCTTACCTATTTATAAGATACACAGGCTTTAGGTGATGATCACTATGTTTTTATTGGATCTTCTTTCATGTCGCTAACATTGTTATTGCTCTGAGAGCTGTGTACAAGTATGCCATGTTGTCCTGTGCCTTTGACTGTTCTTTTGTTTTGTTTTGTAGGGAATCTCATCCTCAGAAGGAAGAGGAGAAAACTGTTGTATCATCAGCTGGGCTACTGAGGAGTCGATTCCAGAGACCAAAGCCAAATTTAAGAACAACAACTAGTAGAAAGGAAGTGCTGGATGTAAATAATAAAGGTGCATCACAGAAAGATACCAGCAAGGAAGAAAGTGTGACACAGTGTGATAGTGAATGTGGCATCCCTCCTGACACAGATGTAAGGCTTCTTTTTTTTTCCTCTGGTTATGTTTGAGCTTTTGGTTTTGTGAAATGAAATAGTGATGATTTTAAAAAATACAAAGTTAATAACTTTTTGAAATAATTTTTCCAAAAGCTAAAATTTTCTGTATTAAAACTTGTGTACTTTTCACTTGGTCATATATGAGAAAAAAAAGATGACACTATCTCTTGTTATGTGTCCAGATGTCTTTCTGACCCAAGGTGGCATTATAGAGTTGACAGTGAAGAAAGAAAAAGTATTAATAGAAGATGGCACAGAAGAAAGATAGATTTCAAACTATTTTGTCTTAACTAAAAAAGTGTGTATTTGTCCTGGAAAGACTGAGAAATCATTAGTGAGCAGTTACTGAGGAGTTTTGTAGGAGAGTGTAAAAAAACTCTTACCTTGAGTTTTTCACAGAGTGATAAGTACCAAACTTCATAGACATCATGAAGTCTCCTTTTGGTTTATTTTTACAACTTATTCTGGTTCTTGTGTTTACATTTTTCAGAAAGCAGGAAAGTGTGAAGTCTTAAACCCACTAGAATCCTTGGGAAAGGAAAAATCACTTTGCTCTCAGGAGGTTTCTGAGAGGCCAAGTTTTAAGTCCCCAAAAACATTTTCAAGATCAGAGGATGGTGAAGTGCAGTTCTGTCTGCCTGAAATTAACCAAGATGACATCTCAACTACTAATGCGGGGTAAGGGCTTAGCTACTTTTGATTCTTGACTGTAACAATACATGAAAGTATTTTACAAGGAAGTCGTTGTGCCAATGGATTGCCATCTGGAAAACAGTCTAATGAAAATACTGCACAAAATTTCCGTTCTTGTAGTTTCAACACTAGTGATACTAAAATTTCAGTAGCTTCTATGCTAAGCATGAAATTAGTGAGCATTCACTTTACAACTGTTTCATCATCTGAAAGACTGGATTCATTTTGTGTAACTAGGAAAATACTAGATTGCTTATCAGAGAAACGATGTGAAAATTGCTTTGGTTTTATAGCAATAAGTAGTCCATAAGTTAACACCTTCAGTGAGTTAATTCTCTTGTGGAAATATTCAGAAGACCATTAGTTTGAAATTTTTGCTGGAACAAATTGTCGTTTGTAACTTAAACTCAGCAGAACTTTTTGTTTACAAGACTTCTCTTAAAAACTCGTGGTTTTTGCATGTAGTACTAATGGACCTGTGTTTGTTTTTGTAATATGCATTTGTATTAAGTTTTGGATTATTTTTTTGTCTTAACTTTGCATTGATAGCAAAAACAGCACTCAAGAAGAAAGTCAACAAGCACCTCTTTTACCTATCCAGCTGGCATGGAACAAGAGGTACAAACCAGACTTGGTAAGAGCTGTTGGAAAGAAAGAGTTACAAATATCAGAAAATGAGAGGAAGAAAAAGCCTGAAGCAGAGCAAAAAGATGAGTTTGACAATACTGTCATGGTAGGCCTTAATAAGAGTAAGGCTTTGCCTTCAAAGTTGGTTCAAAGTGCATGTTCAGTTTTATGAAGTTAAAACATTGAAGTTGCATTGCTTGAAGCTGAGACAATATATTAGATGAAAAAAAATTCCCAAACCCTGGTAAGCTGAGGTATTGTATGTATGAAATCGGTGAGGTCTACAACTTGAAGTGTTAATTATTTTTTTTAAGAAAGGATCTGATTTTGATTGGATCGCATGATAGGAAAAAACTATGCACATTTAATATAAACTCTAGAATAAAAATGCGTAAAAATTAGCTTTTTTTGCTCATTTCATCTTTCCTGTTTGGATGAATCGAGTCTGTGTTGACCAATATAGTATAATGTCTCAAGTGAAGACAGAGGACAGCCATTTTTATGAAAAAAAGGTTTTTTTAATTTGATAAGCTTTAACTGGCTTCATCACTACAGTACCTGATACTGCTCTACTTCATACAAGTAACTTGACACTGTGTATCCCCACAGACACTTTACTAGGGACTGTAAAAGGTGTGAAAATCCTCAAAAGCCATTTACAGTGTGATGCGTTCTCTGTAACCGTTTCTGAGTTGTACATGAATCATGTCATGGATATAGGGATATCTGCATCGACTTGCCTTAGATTTTGAGTACAGCTGAACTTTGCTAGAATGACTCGTGTTGGAGTGGTTATAGCTGGTTTTGTTCTTCAGCCTGTGTAAAGTACTTGTGTCCTGCATTCATCTCTCATCTCCCTTCAGTGCCACAGTTAGCTCAGCCCTAGCTGAGATAGTTCCTTGTGGTTCAGCTTTGGCTGCTCTAGACTTGTGGCCTGTGAACCATGGATATGCATCTGCTCTGTACTGGGCAAATCTGTAGAACCAGAGCAGGTCTGATGCTCCTCTTTACTAATAACGCTGTCACAGGCCTGAAGTGGTGAAGGATATGTTTGAGTGGCTTCTTTGTGGAACCAACATGGCAAAATACAGGCATAAATCTTACTAGGCCTTGTGGATCTTGAGGTTAGGTTATTGTGGCTTGGGTGTGTCTGTGCTGCTCTCTGCAGTGTTCAGTTTTCAAAGGTTTTCCATTTGCTGAAGTGTTTTGTTTCCACAGTGCTTCATGTATTAGGGAGTTGATTGAATGTTGAATAGACAAGTGTTTCCCATAATGCTTGGGTGCGTGTAGTATTTAAGAGCTTAACTCTAGGTATCCCAGGACTATGAAGACTTCTGTTCCTTTTTGCATATAAATTGACCTATGATAACATGATTTTTACCTTTATTCCAATTGGGAAAATACCATAGTGTCTATTTTTGTATATAAAATACATGTCTGTTTTAGAAGCTTACATACTTCTATTTTTCTTCATGCTTCAGTGTAAATTAAAGGGTGAAGATGAAGCTGTGTTGCATCAAGCAGATGTATTGAGCAAAGAGGAACAAGAACAGCAAGAGGTGCCTCAGGTGCCCTCTATTTCTGAAAACTTACTGTGTGAACAAAGCAGGTGAGGTTTGAGTTTAGCAAAATTGCGTTTGAAAAGCTTTTGTCTGTGCGTAATGAGACACTTTTGCAAATGTCAATTCCTCTGCTCCTTGTCTTTCTGCTCCTTGCTCTTGTCTTTCTACAGTATTTAATTTCCAGTGCCTACAAACAGCTTCTTCCAGTGTTATCAGAGCACATTTTTTTTAGCTGCACTCCTTGCCATTATCTGGCACATACTTGATCTATATGAGCTCATAGGTCTTCTTGACCAAGGTTTTTTATTACTGGGTCTGTATTTGCTTAAGTAGCAATCACACATGTAACATATGTAATATATAAATTTTACAAAATGTCAGAGACTTGACTTTCATTGATCCCCCTATGTGCTCTTCTATTATACTTCTACTCTTGTTAAAATAAATTCTTAAGTGTGTGTTAGACTGCCAGTACTTCAATGTTGGTATGGTCAGCAACCCAGCTTGTTTTTTATGTTAAAAATGTCTTGACAAAGACATTTGTTATTCCTGCTCTGAAGTTAACCATAAATGAGAAATATATTTTGAAATATAATTTTATTGATCTTAAACAAAGCGGTCTGTTAGTTTCATGTATAAGTGTTGCTTCAAAACTTTAATGGAGAAGTGCTTACTTTCCCTCCCAGCCAAAGTCAAGTGTGGCTTTATCTGGTTTTGGTTTTGTTTTGGTTTGTTTGCTTTAAATTCACCAGGGCTGAAAAATTTACCTCCCAAGAAGGTAAGCTGAGTGCTCTGAAATCAGGACAATTCGTAAAGATTGTGTCTCCAAGAACTAGACCAAACCTAGAAAGAACATACAGCGAAAAAGGATCTCCAGTAGTACAAAAACTTGCTGCCCCAGATGAGGAAGAAATGGATCAAGGAGAGAATCTGCCTGTGGCAGAAGAATCTGAAAACCCTCTCTCCTCAAAAGTGAGAATCCTGTTCGTGTATTTCTGACTATACATTCTGATGCTTGGTTCACACTAGCTGTTTTTAAGACATCTAAGTAAGCTGTTGTAAATGCATTAATTAATTTCAGCCTAGTAAGAATTCTTGCTCAATATTTGCATGCTATTATAGGGTTTTCCAAAGTTCTGTTAGTAACACATTGATAAGACATCCGAAGACTTCACTTGAACTTTGACATTTCAGCCATATTAATGATACATGAATAGTTACCTGCATGCCGTATTTCTGTTGCTGGGTTTCTTCTGAGCTCCTTGGTGGCTGCTCCTGAAGGACTATACTGGTTGTAGTATCTGTTTTTATTAGCTAAATGCTTTCTTAGAGGAACAAGGAACAGTGATGGTGCCATAGACTACTTGGAAGTTTTTAAATTAAGTTTTGTCTTAGATTAACAACTTGATCATAATCTGCAATACTTTTTTTTACACCTGATATATTTTGTGCTAATTCTGTTGTTTTTTTCTCAAATCAAAGGATGACATGGAGGTATTGTTGCTTGTGGAAAATACAGCCAAGAATGACAATCTAGACATAAATTTGAGAAGCATGACATCAGAAACGCTTTGTTCTTTTAAAAAGTCATCAAATTGCCACAGCAACGGAGAGCAAGAAGAACGTCTATCTACAGATGCTATAGGAAGCATTCAGGATACCACAGAAAGGTAAAGTTACCTGTTGACAAAGTAAAAGATCTCTTATTTTGGTTTCAGCTGGGGTAGAGTTTGTTTTCTTCTTAGTAGCTGGTACAGTGCTGCATTTTGGATTCAGGATGAGAATAGCATTGATAACACACTGACATTTTAATTGTTGCTGAGCAGTGCTTACCGTGAATTGAGGGCTTTTCAGTGTCTCATTTCATCTCGTTCACTGTCTGCCAGTGAGCAGGTGAACGAGCAGCTGGGAATGAGCACAGCCAGGACAGCTGATCTGAACTGGCCAAAGGGATATTCCATACCATGGAGTGTCACACTCAGTAATGGAGGGAATTGGCCAGGGGCTGCTGAACCCTGCTTGAGGCTGGGGTGGGCATCAGTTAGCAAGCAGTGAGCAATTGTGCATTACTTGTTTCCCTTGCGTTCTATTCCCCTTTGTGTGTCTACTTCTCCTTTTCATTATTTTATATTTTACTTTGTTTTGATTATTAAACTCTTCTTATCTAAACCCACAAGGTTTACCCTTTCTTTCCAATTCTCCTCCTCCCTGTGGTTTGGGGACTGACTGACTGCATGGCACTTACTTATCACCTGAGGTTAAGACACGACAGTACTTTAAAAACTTTTTGCATTTGTCCAGTTGTTTTCATACAGCACTTGCTTTTGGAAGCACAGGCTCTGAGCTGTGCTAGTTGTTCTCTACTGTGTGCTGTGAAAGTCACTAGGTGGCATTCTTAAGTAATATAAGAGTTTTTAACAGGATTACAGGATATTTTTCAAGGCTGTTTTCCTTTTTAGAAGGTACTTCATGGGTGAGAGTAGAATTAAGTAATCAGGGTTTAGCTGTCTGAATTTCTCAGTAATAAATTCTTGGGGCATGGTGCACCATGAATGTGGACCAAAGACTGAGCAGTGCCATTTGCACTCCCTTACAATTGAGAAGTGGCAAGTAGACAGCAAGCTCATTTTATGTTTCTGTAAGATATATTCTTAGTCTCTTCAATTTTTATTTCCAGTAGGAGAACTTCTGGTAATGATGCTTTTTATGTGTGTGCAGTATGAGGCAGATAGTGCCATTTACATGTGACAGCTCTGGGTTATGACATAAGCTACCTTTTGCTCAGTCTTAACTAATACAGAGCAGTCTCAAATCAATTTACTTTTGCTGTTTTCTGAAATTATCTTCTGGTTTGCATCTGTCTTGGAAACTCTGCTTAAAATCTCTTCTATAAATTACATTGAAATCGTGTCCCAGAGTCTTTGTGCTAACAAGGCAAGGGCCTTACTTCACAGTCTTCTTGTCTTCTATGATGGTGGACTTTCACAGACTCATGGAATGGTTGAGGGTAGAAGGGTCTGCTAGAAGTCTTCTGGTCCAACTCCCAAGTCAAGCCACCTGGAGCTGGTTGCCCATACTGTGCCCAGAGAGCTTTTGAAACTTGCCAAGGATGGAGCCTCCACAGTCTCTCTGGGCAGCCTGTGCCAGTGCTTGGTAACTCTTGCAGTGAAACAGGATTTCCTGATGTTCAGAAGGAACCTCCTGTCTTGCATTGTTTGCCCATTGTCTCTTGTCCTGTCACTGGGCACCCCTGGAAAGAGCCTGGCTCTGTCCTGTTTGCACCCTCCCCTTGGATTTTTGTGTAACTGTTGAAGAGATCCCCCTGAGCCTTCTCTCCAGGTTGAACAGTTCCTGCTCCTTCAGCCTTTTGTCATAGGAGAGATGCTTCCAGCCCTTGACCATCTGTGTGACCCTTTGAGGGGCTGTCTCCAGTGTGTCCAGGTCTCTCCTATCAGGGAGCCCAGACCTGGTCACTCCTCCAGGAGCGGCTTCATCAGTGCTGAATGAGGGGCAAGGATCACCTCCCTCGGCCTGCT
>VZTE01002788.1:388687-418155 GCA_013397775.1 Eulacestoma nigropectus | reverse complement strand
AACAGAAAAACAAAAACCCAATATCAACCAAGCAGCAAAACACAACAATTAACAAATTAAAAACCCCACTAGCAGGGGGAAATCTGCAGCCCTGCCTACTTGCCCTGCCTGTGCGAACTGCCGTGCCACGCTCCTGTTTGCCCACTCCGGGTCACCGCGCTCCCTAGGGCCCGTTTTTAATCACCTCGCTGCTAGCAGGAGGAAGCCCCGCCCTGCGTGAGTCATGAGAACAGGATGACAGGTTGCTAATTCCCAGGGTCCTCCTTTTTACCCTTTTTAAAAATGGGTACAATGTTTCCCTTTTTTCAGTCACCTGGGACTTCACTTGAGTGCCAGGACTTTTCAAACATCATGGAGGGTGGTTTGGCAAGTACATCAGCTAATTCCCTCAGAACTCTGGGATGCATCTCATCAAGCCTCATGGACCTATGTATCTTCAAGTTCCTCAGGTGCTTCCAAACCTGATCTTCCCTTGCAGAACCCTCCAGGGAGGGAAAGACGTGTGGGAAGAGAGGTTGACAGTGAAGACGGAAGCAAAAAAGTTGCCTTCTCCTCATTCACTATTACCAGTTTGCCAGCACTGTTTATCAGTGTGTGTCTGTGTGTACGCCTTCACTGACCTTCGTTTTCCGGCTGACATACCTGTAGAAGCTGTTCTTACTCTGTGCATCCTTTGCCAAGCTCAGCTCCAGCTGCACCTTGGCCTTCCTGACCCCATCCCTACACAACTGAGCACCATCCCTTTACTCTTTCCAGGATACCTGTGCCTGCCTCCACTGTCTGTGCATTTCCTTCTTGCCCTTTAGCCTGACCAGCAAGTCCCAACACAGCCATGCTGGTCTCTTGCCTTCCTTCCCTGATTTCTTACACCTGGGGATTGCTAGCTCTTGTGCTCTAGGCGAAAGCAGTTTTAAGGAGCTGCCAGCTCTGATCTGCTCCCTTTTCTCTGAGGGCAGTTTCCCTGGAGAACCTATTGACTAACTCCTTCAAGAGCTGGAATTTTGCCTTCCTGAAGTTTAGGGTCCTGACTCTTTGCCTCACCCATATCCCTCAAGACTGCAAACTCCACCAGCATGTAATCACTGCAGCCCAGGCTGACTCCAATCTTGATGTGCCCGAGTGGTTCACTTTTGTTGGTGACCCTCAGATCCAGTATCATATCCCCTCTGGTAGGGCTGTCTATTACACGGCTTAGGAAGTCATCCTACCTGCATTCCAGGAGTCTGCTGGATTTCCTACAGCTCACTGTGCTTCTTTCCCAGGTGTTGCAATTGTTGAAGTCCCCCAGCAGGACAAGAGCCCATGAGCGCAATTCCTTGTGCAGCTGGAGCAGTGTCCTGGGGTGGCTGTATGATACTGTATTCCCTATCGCCTGCTCTACGTCCAGACATGAATCCTGTGCCTTTCTGTACCTTTAAGAGAGGGGGTGAGAGCTGGTGGAATTCCTTCAGTGCTCTGTTCAAAGCACAGATAAGCTCACTGGCTGCTCCGGCCCGGCTGCTCCACTTCTGCAGCAGGGAAGAGAGTTACATTCCTTTTGCTTTTCAGCTAGTTTTTTTGTTCGTTAGGTAAAGCACGGAGCCCTGGGACTTTAGTTTCCTCTTCTTCTCTTCTGGACTGTTCAACAACACCAGAGCATCAGAACCTCTCTGGGAGGCCTTTCCACCGAGGCCCAGAGGGGCCCACACTGAACCCCAGCTCCAGAGAAAAGAGAGAGAGAGACCGTACCCACAGAAAGGACTCTGAAATTTACCAGGTTCTCTCCACAGTGAGAGGTTTTATTATTAGCATTACTGTTTTCCTGTGCCTGCGTGCACTCTGCTTGTTAAATAAATAGGTTTTTTCACTTTTCCTCTGAAGAAAATTCTTTCCAAACCTGGTAGGGGAGGGGTGGCTGTAACCTGCCTTCTATCAGAGGACGTTCGTTTCAGACGTTCCTCCGAATTTGTCTCAAACCGGGACAAGCGGGGAAGGCTTCGTCAATAGGCTCCCCTTGAACAGTAAGAAACCAAATAAAATTTGCAATGCAGCTCCACTATCAGGAAGTTCAAAGAATGGTTATGTATCAAAGAAAAGGGTTATCGGCAAATCTTGATTTTAGATGATTATGCATGGCTCAGGTAGCAGCCACACCTGGAATTATGTGCACTTCCAATCCATGCAGTGTAAAACTCAGTGCACTCATAAAAAGAACCAAAAAATATGGTCCAGGGCAACAAACAGTATTTTAGGCCTCTGTGCTTATTTTGGCTGGGATAGAGTCAATTTTCTTCCCAGTAACTGGTATGGGCTATACTTTGGATTTGTGCTGGAAATGGTGTTGATAACACAGTGATATTTTAGCTGTTGCTAAGCAGGGCTTGCACAGTGCCAAGGCTTTTTCTGCTCCTCACACCACTCCACCAGTGAGCAGGCTGGGTGTGGACAAGCAGTTTGGAGGGGACACAGCCAGGACAACTGACCCCAAATGACCAAAGGGATATCCCACACCATATGGCAACATGCTGAGCATATAGAGCTGGGGGAAGGAGGAAGGTGGGGACATTTGGGGTTGTGGCATTTGTCTTCTTGAGTCACTATTACATGTGATAGACCCCAGCTTCCCTGGGGATGGTTGAACACCTGCCTGCGCATGGGAAGTGGTGAATTAATTCCTTGTTCTGTTTTGATTGTGCACAGGGCTTTTGCTTTATCTATTAAATTGTCTTTATGTCAACCAATGACTTTTCTTACTTTTACCCTTCTGATTCTCCACCCATGCTGCTGGTAGGGGACTGAGTGAGCAGCTCTGTGGGGCTGAGTTGCCAGCTGAAGTTAAATCACAACCACCTGAAAAATAAACTTGTACTACACGGAGAATGTATAAGACAAATTTTGTACTATCTAGCATAGTGAATACTCAAGAGAGAAACAAGCAGGCTTTATAAATACTATCAAACTGACAGCACAAATGAAAGAAGAGAATTATTTAGTCTCAGAAAATAGCAGGTCAAGAAGAAAGGCCCTCAAGCTAAGCTAAGCTTTAGATTACAAAAAGCTCTTCATGGAGCAATTAGATGGTCATATGTATATACCTGAAAAGAACTGGGAAATATGTGTTTCGATTATTTAAAAGTTGCCATTAGAGTAAGTGTGTCAGAGCAAACCACTGTTGAAAAATCACCTACAGTAGCACAGAATGAGACATGCTCTTGGTTTGTGGGATTAATAAAATCAGCTAATTGGGAAATAGCTCTGGTGCCTGAGTCACCCTGTACCTGCTATTTTACATCTTCTGCAAAGTAGGCATAAAAATGCTAATATGTAGTCAGAATAAAATGTCATTATTCTGGCTGCAGTGAGCTTCACACTTATTTTACTGTGTTTTCAATTTCTGCATATGGCAATATCAAATCCACTTCTCTTGCTGTAGGTATTTAAGTACAGTTTACAGAAAACAGAAAATGTCTTTGTCAGAAGGCCAGACTGTCCTTTAAGTACATGGAAAAGGACTGAGTGATCTCAGTTCTGACAATGGTATCTATCCTTTCACGTATATTATTCCCCTCCCCAGTGAAGTAAATAGGAATAATAGTTTCCCCCTTCTACACTTTTTATGGATCACATGCCAAAAGTATATGATGTGGTTTACTTTGGAGGTTTTTTCATTAATATCTGAAATGCAATCAGTGAAGGTAACAGTACTCTAGAAATAGGGATACAGTCTTATCTAAATAGCTTTATTTGACAATAGAATAAAGAATTGGAATGGATTCACATTTGCTAGTTTGTTTTCTCCACATGGACAGCTCTTCTTGTTGTAACAGCACTTCAAATACAATGCATTTAAATGGTTACTGTGTTACAGCTTTTTCTGCTTTTCAGAGAAAAAGTAGTTGATGTTCTTTTCTAAAAAAGAAAAAAAAGGTTAAATGTGATTTTAAGAAGAAAAACACATTTCTTTTCATAGCAAAATAATTTTAAGGCAGGCCAACCTTGAGTTCAAACTAATTGGTAAGATTCCTTCAAATTAGTTATGGATTGTCACTGTCAAAATCTGTTTCTTTACAGTAGCATGACATTTTCCATCCCTTAAGTTCTCACAGGAACATACATAAATTTTGATGACAGAGCTTTCAGAAAGCCTGTAAAATACATGTCTAAAATGTGGCTATAATCCTAAACTATTTTTCAGAACTAGAAAGTATAATACTGTAACATCAGGCCATTTCAAGTTAGCAGTGACAACTGCTCAAACCAGTTCCTTAAAAGGCTCAGAACTGGGAGTGATAAGGACTGATTAAATTGATTGGCACTGGAAAACTCCCAAAGACTTTCACGTGTTTCTTATGCAAAAGAGACAAAACTCACAACTATTCCAACTTCCCTACATTCATGAAAGATAAGTATATCTAGAGTTCCTCCTGCTTTGGGAATGTTTTTGGAGATCATATTTTACAGATACATAAAGTACCTGATACTGTGCTTACTCCACATTTATGCTGATGTGAAAAAAATCTGGAGGATCTCCTCAGAATAAAGCTCATCTAAGTGAAACCCAGAGTAAAGCCTTAAGAAAGTCTCTCCTCCCATTTAACTCATGAGGTCAATTTTCTAAAAATGTTTAGTTCACATTAGTCAGTGTATTGTTCTAATAAATAATTCCTTAATTGCACTCATTAAAAGTCCTAATGACTTCACAGCATTGTATGAAAGACTGAAGCTTAATACATGTTTCAGTCGTATGGAGTTCAAAAATAAGAACATCCTAAGGACACTGTGGGCATCTGTCAGATGAGTGAAGAACGATAAATGAGGGCATATATCATTATCCACTTAAATGCCACAACCCCATCTGTAAACTAATGAGAATTCATTACAAAGATACTAGAGAAAAGCAGATTACCTTGGATTTATGGAAAGGTAAATCTGGTTTTGCTTATTGTCTGTTTGCTTGTTTTCAAGGTCCTTACAAATGAACAGCCGTCGCCTTCTTTATTGTGCTTTTCTAGTTTTCTCCTCTCTGTGAAGTTGAAAAGATTGATATTAGAAACCTGATGCAGATCCAATCGAATCTATTGATCTGCTTTTTGAAACACCTGAGCTTAAGGCAGGGATGCTCCTTCATTTGCATTCTCACACAACCTTAGCAAGCATCAGCTTGTCACGTAGGAGAAGATTTTCAAGTGACCACTGATTATATATTCCCTTTAACATGTATGATTTTTCTGGAAATTTTGCACTGACCTAAAAATTATGAAAAAGAGCTGGAAGAGACTGTGATAGAGGACGCATAAAATTGGAACAACCAGCCAAAATACCCAGGCATCATGTAATCCTCAAGGTTGGAAAAGAACTTTAAGATAATTGAATCCAATCATCAACTCAGCACGGTCAAGTCCACCACTAAATTCTATCTCTAAGTGCCACATCTACACATTTTTTAACACCTCCAGGGATGGTGATTGCACCACTTCTCTGGGCAGCCTGTTCCAATGCTCGATTACCCTTTCAGTGAACAAATTTTTCCTAATATCCAATCTCATATGGTATCTATGGAAAAGATGCAAACAGAAATGAATTAGGAGTCTTGTGTGATATGGCATGCAGTACCAGCATTTCTCAGAGCATCCAAGCTCTGCACCAGCATTTCTCAGACCAGGTTTAAATAAAAACTAACTGGTTTTGCATTGAAAATTCTAGCTCCCCATTTGATCAGATATTGGAATGTACAAATAAACATGTAGTGTAAGGATACAGAAGAACATGTGAGTGAAGATGGGAGGTGTAGGGAATGGCATTTCCATCTTCTTTCTGCCTCGTCAGGGCTCACATCTTTGCATTAATCATTATCATGAAATATGAATTCCTTTTGAGAGGGACTTGCTGAACTCTATGGATTGTTTTGGTGTCTCAGACCAGGAAGAGGAGTGTGATGTCCCCTGAGGCAAGTGAATGTGCCTCTGAGGCAGCTGAATGTGTTTGTACGGGAAACTGGAGGCCTGCAGACAACTTTTGAAGTCAGAAAGCCTGGCCACCAACCTCTGTGCTGGTAAGGCATGCACAGGTTCTGCGTTCATTCAAGAGCTCCCTGTTGGACAGGAGCTCCTTACCACTGAGATGCTGTGAGGTGTCCATCAAGGTCTGTCAGAGTAAACCTCATTCCATTAATCCCTGCTGACGCATAGTTAAGAACTTTAAAGCACTAATGTAAATTGCAGCAGTCTGGCAGCTGCTATAAATTGTATCCAAGTTGGGCTAGATCAATAAGATCCAAAGTCTCCTTGGATTCTGCTCTTTCTTATAGCAGGAGGAGACTCTAGTATCTGTTCTTATTCTTCTGTTTTAAATAAAGGTATAGCACAAAGGAATAGGACAATATGCATTCAACGTAAAGCATGGAAACCCTTGGCCATGGCATGTTTCCCCAGTCAGGTGTAAATCTGTACATGTTTCCTGCTTGGTTATGACTGTAGTCGGTCTCCTCCTCTCCACCCGATACTGAGGTGTCCTGTTAAGAAAGAGGGCAGCTCAGCAGTTCAAGTCCTCACTGGTGAATAGAAATTTTGCTGCTCCCTGTTAAGGTTTGTTGTATATGAGGAACAAATTCTCTTGCCTGCAGTATTCTGGCAATGAGTACTTTTTGCAGATTGATTAAATGCTTCAGCTTTGCTTAGTCTATTAATCGCAGCAGCCATTTATTGCTTCATATACTACAGTGCATTGGGGATAATCTCTTAAGCACTGTGTGTAGAAGGAATGTAGTAGCAAGATACAAATCTTGTGTCTTGGAAACGCTTCTCTGGAAATAAAGAAAAGCAGCTGTCAGTAAAAAACAGGATGGTTTATACTAGCACTGGATGCCTCAAATTTTTGTCATCAATACTGCAAGCTCCAATGTCCTACATCAGTGATACTCAGAATCTGTGGGTTAGCATAATGCACTGCTGCTGCTACACCCTTTCTTGTCTGTTAATTCCCAATGATACCTGACCCAGTGGAAAAGGGACTTGCAACGTTGCAAACTTCCTAGAACAACATGAGCAATTGCTGTTGTGTGTTGGCTGGAACATTCAGCCTCTTAATCCAGTGAACTATTGCTTCCTTCCAGTGTTGCAGGTATTGTTATTCTGCATATTAAGAATATACTTAAAGGTAATAAGTGCATCCTAGTGGACTAAGCAAACATATATCAACTATGTTAGCAGTGAGGCTACCAAATCCAGTGAACCAAACCTCTTACTTTATCCTGAGTCTTTAACTACCTTTTTGCTCTTGTTGTGCAAAACCTGATGCTTAGCTAACATTAATAGCAGTGGAGCTATGCCAGTCCACAGCAGCAAAGAGATGGCCTCTTGGCTGTTCAGCCACTGTTACTGACTTTGAGACATCATCTGTCACTCTCTAAATCCTTTCCTTGGTTACTTGCTTAATATTGGATTGTCTTTCATTTCAGTAATGTAAAAACAAATAGGCACATGCATCAGGATGAATTCACTCTGCATTGAATTTACAGCATAGTTAACCAGGTTGTGTTTACATTTCTAGTTATTTGAATGGGTTTGTATAGCACTTATTTCAGAGAGCTTGATACCCACTGAGCAGTGAGGCACATGCACAGAGAGAAAAGACTGTGACCAGAGTGTTTGGATGCTCCTTGCTTTCTGGCTGCTCTGTTTATCCTGCTCTAACACATTGGCATTTAGATGGTCTGTCTATTTACGCTCATCTCTTCTCCCTTTGTGCATTCCTAAGTCCTTGACTCATTGCCTTGCTAGCCCATAAGAATGTTTTTTCCTACCCAATCCCTTCTGATGGACACATCTTCCAGACTTGAACCCCTTGACTTATTGGAAACGATGGAGTAGAAAACAGAAACTAGTTTTGAAGCTGAACATTGCATGAGAAGGATGATTTCCAGGGTGATTCGAAGACCTTTGAAAACAACAAACAACATCAGAAATTCTCAGCACCGGGCCAGGCTACAGAGTTTCCTGACAATCTACTCTGGCAGTGACATGGAGGGAGTTTAGGACATGAAGGAGACTGTGATGCCTTCCAAGAGCACAGAAAGGCATTCTCTGTCTCCCAGAACGGTGACATGCTTTCCGCTCACACCAACCTGGGCACTCAGCCCTGCATTTCTGCTGCCTGAGCATTCAGGTCACCAACAGCCCAGCTGAGAGTTTTGTTTCTCCCCGGCTCCTTGCCATCCTCATGTTACTGCTTCCCTCCAAGTCTTCAAAATGCTTCTTGGCCACAGTCAAGCAAGTCCCCCACTCACTCCTGTTTCCCTGACCAAAAAAACACCAGATGCATATCCCATCATGTGTATATTTGCCACTCAGCTGGCTTCTCTTTTTAAACAGTGACCTCAGTTCCCCATGCCACTTAAACAGCAACCCATGTATGATTATCTAATGTATGATTTGATGAGGAAAGTATTAACACCAAAAATTAGTGCTGGCTTTTTGCATCATCCTGTTAATTCTGAGTAATATTTGGGAGCAATTTTATTGAAACAGGAATCCACCTTAGATTTTAACATCATTCATTTTCTTTCTTTTCCATCCATTAGTTCAGTGATGACAAGGGGGGGGGGGGAGGCTAATTTTTTAGTAGCTTTCTTCCTTTTCCCATTTTTATTTGTTTCCAAATTTTTTTTTTTCTTTTATTTGACAACAGCCAAAAATGAATTTTGCTTCCTTTCCCCTTCCTGCATGAGCAGGAGCCCTAAGTGTTTCGACCTTCACCACTGCGTTTTAAAGTTTTGTGTGGTGGTCACATGCTAAAGAGAAGCAAGCAATGCACCTGTGCTGATGCCTTAGGATTTTAGCTTTTGTATTTTTCATATATTTGTAATCCTGCGATTCTTTAGTTCCATACCTGGACTGGATGAGCAGCAGGGATTTTAATGAAGTTTCCAGCCAGGAATCTGTCAGCACCTCTGTGTCGGTCCTCAGTCACTGCAGAGCCTCCCTCTTCTGTCGGCTAAGCAGGCCTGGGAGGTAAGGAACACGTTTGCCTGGCAAGTCTGACACGCGGAGATCTGTCTCCCAGTGCACCAGCTGCCTGCTGTGCAATAAATAACAGAACTGAAGGCCTCTGGAAGCTGGACTGTCTGTCTCAAAGCAACTCTAAACTCCATGTAGAGTGTTAGCTACTGTTCTTCCGTTTCAGTTAGACAAAACAATTCCTCTCTAGGCCTGGGAATCAAGGACACCTTATTGTCTCAGGCCCCGAGAAATGTAAACAAAGTGAGTTGGGGGGGGGCTCAAACTTGGGATAAATTACTTCATTACCTGAAGCTGTAATTGGAAGAGTAACCCCCAATATGCAAATGGACCAAACTTATAAAAGTATGAAAACCCGTGACCCGTCGTCCATTTTTGGGTGTAGCCCCTGGGGGGAGCTTTATCTACCCTAAATGTACCTGAAGGCCCTTCAATAAATATAACCACTTTTATTCTCTTAATTTTGTCTGGCTTCTGTTTTTAGGTAGTCCCAAAAAGGTACCAGTGCAAGTGCAAAGCACAGATCTGCCATGATTATTCCTGAGTGCAGAACAGCCAGAGCAGCGCACCAAAGAGCAAGTGCTGCTGTGAAGTTTCCCACAGCAAGGTAGAGTCACCCTTCCTCCATTCCCATGACAGTGACCCAGCATGAACCTCAGTATTTTGAGGGGTCAGAGAAGACTATCTGTGGTAAGGAACCTCAGAGAGAATCTGGACAAAGTCATATCTCCAAAATTTCCCAAGATTCTGAACAGCACCATAGATCATCGATGGGGATGAAAGAAAAAAAAAATAAAAACAACAAAGAAAACAAACCTGAAACGCATGAACCACCCTTTTTAGTTTTGCCAATTCAGCACCTCTAACATCCCTTTGAGGCATCAGGCTTAACTATTTCACAGTTTTACACGTGAACTGAAAAGTAAAAGGTGAAACAAAGTTCAGGGATCTCCTGGGAGTCTACAACTCTCTGATACATGGAATGTTTCTCAGACTAGAAAAGTGAAGGACAAGTAGAAGTCAAAGGCATAAGAGCAAAGAGAGAAACGTATAGAAGTGCTTAAAGAAAGAAAGAGGGTTTCAATCTGACCTGGCAGCTGCCAGAAAACAACTGCAAGAGAACAGAGCACAGTCTGGCCGTAACAAGGAGGGCAATTAGTGGCTATGGAGAGAGTGTGACAGCACAAGGACATTATCAATGGGTCATTATTATTACTGGTTAAGTAGTCACTCAAAGCTTTGCCATCTCTTTGCCTCAGTCTGACAGAGACCAAACTGCTCCCAAAGGTGCTATGAATCTGAGACAGACCTTCAATACATGGATATCCCCAATAAGAAAGACTGTTCACCAAGGCCCTAAGCCAAACCACTTTAACTTTCCTCTTTTCATAGTACAAAATAGTCTCAAAAATGTCTGTATGCACCTTTGGTGATATTTTTTTTGATGCACATCAGGGACAACAGAACCTTATTTTATCTACTTAGTGAAGCTACATCTTGTTTACTGATTAAGCATCTCCTACTTTTTTCTCATCAGCTGCCTCTAAAATTTGCAACATAAATAATGAAAATAAATAATTCTGAAAGGTGAAGCATTCACACTGAGTGTGCAGTTTGAAATAGAAGAGTAAAATCTTACTGAGGGAAAAAATCTGGACAACGCACAGGAAACCTTTCTGGGCCTGTTGGTGAAGGCTCTCACACAGATCATCCACTCTGTGCTACAGGTAAACAGCACTGAGGTGTCCTGAAAGCACACGCAGGCTGCAAAATGATCCCTCTGATCCATCATGCAGAGCCCCTTGCACCTGGTGGGCTGGTGTGCACTATCTCATTTTAACACTCACATGGATAAGCAGAGAAACGAAACGAAAGCTTTGCAAATTATGATTTCCAAACAGTATTTAAAAAGCTTGTTCCCTCTTTGTGGCAGCTGTGCCAGGCATTTCAGATTGTGTGCTGCTGGCAACTGCTGTTCAGGAGAGCATCTCGTGGGCTGTCCAGCCTGTCCTGAAAGTCTTCAAACCTCTGTTGAGCAACCTTGAGTTGCAGGGTACTAAGAAGAAAGTCTACAGTCCTGCTGTAGATTCTTCAATAATGGTGACGTAGGGTTGGGCTTTTTGTGTCCAAGGAAAGGTTTCCTTCATGTTGGCAAACTTCTGAACACTGTGAGTTTCCCATGTCCTTACTTCTAGAAAAATAGCCTTTGATAGTCTGAAGTCATTCAGCCATCACTGGTCATCCCAATCCTGCTGCAAAAATCCCTCCTCTGCCTGTACAAGGTAAATCAGTAGGAACTAAGATGATGAAGACATTTAACAGAAATAAAGCCAAAGTATGACACACTGGGGAAAGATTGAGGTGCTTATTATAAATGGAATTTTTGATTTACCAGTTTATTAGGGCCTTTTTTAAAAGTCAGTGAGCATGTAAAGAAGAGTGATTTATTTGATATAATATACTTTAATTGCCAAAGTTTTCAGCAAGCTTCTCAAAGAAGCTAAGCCTCTTGAGAAGAAAGGAGGTGTCCCAATGAACTGTCTTACACACACATTAGTTAAAAGGTGGGAATAAAAAACAGGAAGACATGGCCAGGTTTTGCAAAAGAGGTTGGTTACAAGATACTACTATGGAAATCTATGCTAGGGCTTGTGCTGTACCAGATGTTTAAAAGTTATGTAGCAGAAGGGTAGAGTGAGTTTGCAATGTCTGCAGAGAATGTGTTCCAAGTAAAGCTGACTGTAAAGATGTGCAACAAGGATTCTTCTTGTATTTTAATTGGTGACAAAATAGCGCGTGAAACAGTGCGAATACAGACAATGTGAAGCTGGTACACTGCTACAATGTAACACTGATTATATGGACTATATATACATAATGATAGGACATAAATTAGCTATTTCCACACAGGAAAGTGGGTTTGGAGCAATTTTTCATGCTCAAAAAGACTGAATTGCATATTAAGCACTGTGAGAAAGGGAGCAGAGGAAAATAAAAGTAAAAAAGGTCATACAGTTGTAAAAATCTATCATGCATTCCCATTTTGACTGCAGCACATAATTCTGATCACTCACTTTCATGAAGAGCACAGGAAGGAAGGAGAAAGCTATCAGAACAATAAATGCATGGGGTGGCTCCCATATGATGGCAGACTAAATCCTGTGGGAACTTTCAGCTTCCAAATGGTTTGCAAAAGGTGAGCAAGTGAACAGTCTTTCACTATTTTTCCCAATTCAATAGTCAAAGGGCTTCAGAGCTCTAATTTCAAATAAAGAAAATGAAAGGGTTTTTTTCCATTCAGAATTGAATGATGAACCTTAATGGCAAAGGATATTCTGCAGGTGAAAAAAAATTAAACAGTTTAAAAAAGGAATTAGAAAGTTAATGAAAAATAGACCTATTAATGTAATTTAAAAAGGTAGTCTGCATACAGTCTCCATTGGAAGAGAAATTTCTTATAAGGCCTTTTTCAACATATGTGCCCTATTTCAACGTCTTAGATACACAATGTTGAGCTAGCCAGACCTCTGACATGATCTACCACAGAAGTATTTCTATTCTTGCATTCCCTGGTCTTGGCAAGAGCCATACTCAATGTGAAGTTTTTCAGAGATAAATGACAGTTCCTACTTTTTGCTTCCTTACTCTGCTGCTGTGGAGTTTTCCCTAGTGCAAGTCTCTAGAAGGTTTGAATCAAGACTTTGAGGGCCCTCCCAGACCTTTGATTTGGCAAGCTCCAGTGCAGATAAACTGGAAGATGCTGCTGCTCAGGAACAGGGTACCTGGAAGAATTATATCATGTATCTATCCACATCAATCACCTTTCTATCCTGAGCCACAAATCCACAGCCAGATAACAATGAGCTCTTGTGGAAAAAGACAGATCATGGCACTTTTACACTTACGTTAGAAGATACAGAAAAGGTAGATTTACAGTGACCAATAACAAAATATGCTTCTAATTCCAGTGATACAATCCTAAAAAGCCCTGTGTCCTCCATCAGTCCCAAGGATCACAGCACTGAGGGAGTACTTGCAAAGAAATCACCAACACAACAAAACAATGACTTACAGCAAGATAAAAGTCTAGTGCTTCTTTATTTCTACTTATTCCAGAGCAGATAATGTGAAGCAGTTAAGAGAAACATCTCATTTCACTGGAAAGCCTCTCATGTGGAGAAATCCTGAGTGTGAAATTAACCTGTGGAGTTTTTTTAATTCCAAAATTTTCCCTTGTCAGGTAGTCGCCCATGAAACTTAAGGCCATCTAATCACTTTTATTACCATCATACAGAAAAAAATATAATATTGTAGAGACAACTACATTAAAAGGAGACATCCATTAGAAAAGATATCCTCTATATAGGTGTCACTACTGAAGAAAGCCAAGGTTTGTATTGTACTAAACTTGTATATTAGGAAGACATGGGGCAGAGGTTTTTACCCAGGACAGCAAATCTATTCCAGATCATATGGCAGGAAAAAAGGGTACAAAGGAGCCATCAAATTAATTTGAGGGAGCTTCTAAATATTCTTCTGTGTGAATGAAGTGATTAATGGTCTTGTTATTTCTCCCTATATCTCAGTAGATCTTGTGGTTGAAAACTACATTTTGTTCTCCATTAAAATGGCAACGCTTTGCTAAAATCTTTGCTGGGTTAAAGTGTCAGACAGCCAACATTTGGTGGGATTAATCACTCTGGAGTATTCAAAAGCATGTCCCGTATTGCCCAAAGAGGCTGTTTCAGGACAGAAAAGCAGGTCACATGGAGGAAGAATTTGTGGAATCCCTCTCTCTGCTGGCATTATCTGAGCTGCTCTGCTATAAACCCAGAGTACATGGCTAAAGTTGGTTACCACCATCCTGTTGTGTCCATGTCACTCAGGTGACATGATCATATACACATTCATGCCAATAATGCCAACTCAGCAAACCACCAGGTATTGTTGCTTGTTACTGAAAATACTAAAACCTCCTTATTTACCCAAGGGCTCGATTTTGCTGCCTTAAATCAAGACAATATAATAGCTGCTGCTTTACTTTAAAGGAAACAGTTTAAAAGTGCTTAATCTGATAAATGTGGTACAAACCCTAATAACCTTTTGCCAGCTGTTTACTGCACTTGCAGTTGTTTAAAGTAATAGCTGATAGGAAGGCTCAGAACACTGAAGAACGGGAAACTGAAATTGATCTAAGGATGTACTTTTACATGGGAGGTGAGTGCATAGACACAATGTCACTACCCCTACGCTGAGAGCACTGGCAGTGGCACTCTTCTGGCCCCAGCTTTGTCACCTGAGGATGTTACTGTGGGTCCCTACATGTAACCACCCGCTGGCACAAGGGTCCCATCCAGCTCATCACCAGGTGCAGTCAAATAAGTGAGCACTGCTCAATTTGTTTTGGTGTGAAATCTCCAAGGTTAGCACAGTCCAGTTTCAAACCAGCTGCACGCAGATGCCTTTGCCTGGGTGAGTCTGAGGAGCCCCTTTGCTAGCTCTGCTCCCCAGTGGGAACTTCCAACACAGAAGTAGTAATGTCCTGGTGAAGAGAGTCATCTGCAAGGAGAGGGTGGCTCAGCTCTGCCTGCAAGTCCTGTGGTCTCTGAAAGACGCAGCAGTAGCAGCACACTGCCTTCATTTAGGGGAGGAGGTGTGTAGGAGCAAGCAAGCATGACCAAAATGATACAGTGCATTAATGCATAAACTGGACAAATCCCTGAAAAGCTGTGCATGCACAAGAAGATTCTCATAGCTTTCGGTGAGGTCTGCCTTTCCTGCCAAGTCTGTCACTCTTGGATATTCATGATTTAAGTCATCAGTGTTTATTTTATTTTAAAAGCTCTGGAAGTGGTAAGGAATGCTAAATGCAATCCACCTATGCCCAAGAATTTAAATTCATATTTAAGCAGGTCAGTCTTTAAATCAGTTTTTTAAGTCTGAGTTCTGATCCTTTAAAAAGTACCTTACCTTTGTCAGCCTGCTGAAGACTCTGAGAGTTATAATTTTTTAGAGAGAGATCACAGAACAATGTGACTTAAACAATGTTCTCAAATCTATGTTCCCACATAGCTCAACTTATCCAAGTAAGCTGTACTAAGGTTTTGTGATTCCAGTAAGAAGTGGACTAATACTAACTTAAGCCTAACATTATTAAAGCCTGTTATTTCTTTGCTTTTCCCATTACCTAATTTGTAACTCACACTGGGTAGTAACCAAAGTTCCTGCTGGGGAATTTTTTGAGTGGGTTTTCTTTGCAGCCCATTTGCTTTCTTATAGTTGAACGAATTGGGGCTAGACCTGCCAGACAACTTTAAAAGGCTTTTTGTAAGCATGTTATCAGCCACCACCTTGTGTTTAGAGATGTGATTGATTTGAAAAGGACTTTCATTTCAACAGAGATCTCAGTTTGTCAAACATGGAGAATTTTACTTGTTTTCTCAAGATACAATTATCCCTATGGTTCTAGAAGTGGTAAGAATGAAAAGGCTAAATGATGCTGAAATAATTATAATAAATACATAATAATATTACATATTATATAACATATATTATATCACATAATATATAATATAATTTATGTCAATTGATCAGCTGACACAAAGTCTCAGCCTTATTTTATCACATCAGAGTATTGAAACTACTATACCCAAACTCTGTTGTGATTTCTGGTGGCTTGTGTACTCATTTGTTAAGGTTACTCAATCTGTTTGCTGTCTTGTAAGGCTCTGATGCTGTGTTATTAATATTGGGCCACTACAGCACAGGAGAAAAGAAAGCCGATCGGTATCAGGGAGGAAATTACATTTCTGCCCGGTTAGCTGGAGCACCCAACACATGATTCACACTGATGACACTTTATACTGCTTCTCTAAGTTATTCCTCAGCCAGTACCAGTGCTTAAGAGGACAGTAAATACCTGATCTGGCATGCAGTCTGTGCAAACGAAGTCATCCCTTCAAAACTTCTGGAACAAATCTGAAGCCATCAGTGAGTTGTCCTACTTCAGCACCTGCTGTGTAGGACACACAGTGCGTGCACCTGTGCATCCTGCAGCTGTGGCACTTCAGTTCCCAGCTGCCAAGTACCTAGGGCCTCACATGATTTCTCTTGGAACCAAAACTTAAGACAATTAGTCCTCAAGTCTTTAAAATCCATCTGCTTTACGATTAAACTGATGAACTGTGAAGTCTTACCCTGTTGTGTATAATCTGCCTCCTTCAGAGCAGTTCAGCTGATGCACCACAGAGGCTGTCCAGATCCAGCTTGTCCATGCTTTCACTACGGAACACAACATGCATGTCCTCTGTGACTCACTGCTGCTGGATCAGGGCTGCCATGGATCTGTGAAAAATACAGGAGTTCACAAATAAGCAGGGCTTTGTAAGTAACATAATGCCACTGCTGGTGGTGACAACATTCTTCTAGGAGAGGCAAAACTATGTACCACAGTTCTGGTATCTCAAGCACTATGTCTCCATAAGACATGAAAATATCAGGGTTGTCTTATAACTTTTAGCAAACAGGCTTAAGCAGTAGCTAAAAAACCTGGGACTTAACTTTCATATCATCACTGGGACTGGTAACAGCAGAATTCTCATTGGTGTCAGTGTCTCCTAGCTGACATACCATAGATCATAGCATTGCCACAAAACTTGTTACCAGTCATGTTTGAACTCGTGGCTTAGAGAATCAACATATCTGGAGGTAGGAAACACATAATTATATCAATATCTGAAGATCTCTTTCTCCTGTTGCATGGTGTTAAGTGTCCATGGTGTCTTCTCCACACCAGTACACAGCCTCATCTATTTAATCTGTCCCAAAACTGTTCAGGAAAATTAATCCTGATCTAGCTAGAAGACTGTCAGTACAGTTTACTCACAGCTACACACTCCCTTACCACTAAATGGGTTGTCCCTCTACTTATCTCCACTTCTCCTCACTGTAAACAATGCACAGAATAATTATGGTTTAGTGTCCTGTGAATACTCAAAGGCTGAAATTAAATGTATTTTTTATTGTTTCTGAAGTATGCACATGTTGGTGGACAGTTTTTCATCTTACACATGCTTTTTCTTTCTATTATTGCTCTTTCTCAAGTTTTTTGCTGACATTATTTTCTGATTCTACTTTGGGACCTTCTTTTAACACAATTACGTGGCCAGAACAGGTACTAGGACAAGTTCAAGGAAGATTTTCCTGTAAACGATCTCACTGATGCACAAACACCGAGATGATATCTGGGTACACAGATACCACAGGGTAAGACTTTCAACAATCTACAAACTACTGTAACTGTACATAAACCTTTGACATCTACACTTAGGCTGCCAACTCCTCATCACCCAGGTACTGTGGGGTTAGGAAACTTCAGAAAACAGAAGAATCCAACCCTATCTTCGGCTGATACCAATGGAGGTAATACTGCTGTTTCCAGACCTAACTTTCATGATAGCAAGTTCAACTCAGCTCTCTAGGCAACGCCTCCTTCATTTCTCATTTTTCCATAATAAGGTACTAGCTCCCATAGCAAATGAAAGAAGCCAGCTCAGCTCTAGAACAAGGATAACCATCCTTGCATGGCTCTCCAGCAGAACCGATGAGCCTGGCAGCAAACGGTCGTTCGAGGCACGAACACTTGTGTGGCTGCAGAAGCTGCAGTAAGATTCGAGCCAAGTTTGTTTGCTTGGCCCCAGCACCACATAAACATGGCTGTTGTCATTCCAGAGAGAAGCTGGCTTTGGATGCAATCTAGTCATGTGCATATTTCTCCCTGCTTTTCCACTAATGAATGCTGCAAGAACTTCAAAGAAAGAATAGAGGGGTCTTGGAATCCCTAGAGGGGTCTAGGACTTGGAAAATTGGGCAATCTAGCAAGGGAGAGTTGAGAGTTGGCAGTGGATGAAGAGCTTCAAGGTGACACATTTCAAGGGGAGTTCATTGTGTGAAAGTCCAAAATTTCAGGTGTGGTTACACTGAAAAGAAAAATGTCACTTGAAAAGAAAAGAAAAAAAAGTGAATGGAAGTAAATATGTTGATCTGTAAAAAATACAAAAACCTTCAATCACAGATCTTCTCTCTTCCTGCCAGAAGATACAAAAAGGTTAAAGTGCTACTATTGAGGAAGAAACATTTTGTGTATTTTCTTCTCATCCTGCTCCCCTTCTATCAAATATTCTATTTAATTCATTTTCACCAATTCAATAAAGCATAATTATTATTTGACTTGATTTTGTACTTTGTCATTTCTGTTCAGTTCTCAGAAAAGTGGTCTATTACTGACAGTTGAATGTTACACAAATTTCTGGCCCAAATTACAATCTGAGCAAAATCTGTCTTTGAGGGGAAATTCTTCCCCACAAAACAAAAGAAAAATAATTTTATTCACCATAATTTGTCACTGGACTGGTACAGAGTTCAACAAAACAAATACACTTTATATTAAATATTTGATCTAGTTGCTGGGTAATTCAAAAAGTAGGGAATTTATACGAATTTTTTAAACAGAAGCCTAACATTTTTCAATTTAGCCAGCTTTTCAGATGTATCTGTTCTGCAAAGTGAATAGCTGAACAGAAGAATCTTGCAGATGGAAGGCACAGATATAGCTACAGAAGAGATATAAAAAATAATTTATTTGATTTATAGTCTCTTCCTACTTCTTCGTGTTCTTGTAGCTTGAGAAACGCTTGGCTGAGTGAAGTTCTATGGTTCTTTATTTTGGAGAAATACTTATTTTGTTTTAATAAATCAGGGTTTTCCCATTTCCTCCACAAATCAGGGAAGTGAAGAAATTCTATTACTTTTCTTCCATGTACAGCAAGATGATGGAGTCTCTATTGTCTGTGTTATGACTAAAGTCAATAGTATTATCCATGAAACAGTTGCTTTTTGGGATGCACCCAGAGACCAGTTCTCTTCCGCAGCCAGAAGAGGTGTGGGCTCAGTGTCCCTCAGCATGATGGCAGAAAGGCTGGGATTGCTGCTCTCAGCCAAAGCTGTAGAGGCTGCGGGGGGATATTCTCTGGGGTAATAACACTAACCAGCTCCTGTGTGATTAGTTGTTAACCTCCTTGTTAATCAGCTTGTTCCTTCTGCTGCTAGACATTAATGATACTCAACCCCTGGAGCTCCATTTTTCATGTTTCTGTCTCTGTTTTCACAAGAGAAAATATAAAATGCTGTGCACTTCAGCTGACCTTAGCTTTGTGAGATACTGAATGTTCACTCCATTCTGTTGTAATCTTAATGCAATTTGTTAGAGAAAATAGAGGAAATAGAGCTTTCTTTCCACTACCTACCAATACCATACACCTGGCACTAGCATTGGATGGGGAATACTCTAACCACTTCTCACAGCAGATCTAACTATCCAGTTGTTCCCCCAGTGAACAGTTCTGTGTCTCCAGCAAAAGAAATCTCTTCATGAAATTAAATCCACTTTGTTCAGTGACTGAGCCAACTGCTCTCCAAAGCCAAACAGTTGTTGCTACTAGACTCCCACACCTTGCTGCTCTTCTCTTTCTTTTACAGAGATGAAGATCAGATGACTTTTCTCTTATGTACTATATGTTTGTAGTGGACATAAGGGTTGGAAGTGTTATCAGAAGACTGGATAAGCACATCTACAACAGCACTCACCAGCTGCACGTAGCCAGGCTTTGCTTTTGAGACCACAGTAAGAAAGAAGGTCAAGGTGAAGGAAGGGAAGCAGGAGATGGAAGAGGCAGAGGCAGGGTTGAAGGCAGCCCCAAGGTACCCCCCTCAGGCTGCAGAATGGATTAGGGTGGTTTGCTGCCGGAGTATGAGGAGAGGAAGCCAAGATGAGATCTGGGCTCCAAAAGGGCCAGAACCTTGTTTGTCTTTTTTGCTCATGCCCTCACAGCTCACTCTGCCAGGGTTAGAGAAAGGGTGTGGAGCAGAGCCCAGGTTTCAGCACAGTACCCTGTGGAGCTAACCACAGGATTCTGCTCAGAAGGGACTGGTTGTTCCTCCTTCACAAGCCCTTATGGCCACCTTACCCAATCTCAACTCTGCTCCATGAGGCCAGGAGAAACTCAAGCCTGAGCTCTGGGCTCTTTCCAGCCACCCTCAAATTACTACTTCTTCCCAGTCAGCTTTGTCCAAAGAAGCTGGGTTCTGCTACACCTCCTGTCCCAAAGGCCAGCCACAGCCTTCCCAGAGCACCTTAGGGTCAAGATTAGCTGTGCCCCAGACAATAAATTCCTCAGTGGAGAATTCCTTTTGCAGTCCTCAGCTTCCTTTGGTAGCTGCCTGCCAGCCCCGCATCCACTATCACCCTGCTCCTCTTCTTCTCCTCCTCTTGCCCTAACCTGAATTTCAAATCAAACTGGCACAGCCCCTGACCAGTTGCCCCTGTAGAGGAGGTAGCTCTGTGTTTTCCCCTGACTGAACCTGGAACCTAAACCCTTAATCCTAACCCTAGAGTGACCCCTCAGCCAGGCACCTAGCCATGGCCCAGACTGCCTCAAAGGAGAATTGACCTTGCAGCTCTCAGATTTTGTCCCTAAATTAAAGCCTCTCTCTCATTTCCTTTACCTACTCTCAAGAAAGCTTCCCAGCTCTTTCCCATCCAAAACACTCCCAGGAGAGAAAAAAGAGTAAAAATTAAACTTAGGGTAAGAAGAAGGCTTCTTGCTGACCTGATAGACTTGCCCAATATTCTGCATAACCAACTGGGAATCTCAAATCTCTGCAGCAGTCTCCAGAGACCCCCAATGTCTCTTGATACAATTACCTGGTCTCCAAAGCCCAAAGAGCTGGTAATAGAAAAAAAAAGATAAACCAACCAGGGAATGAATAAGCAGCATTTCATGGCATCTTGCTTGATTTTACAGGATTTCCTGTACTCTCAAATCAAGGATTCTGGGAATAGAAGAGGAGGCAAAATGCTAGAACAGAGTGTACATGGCAAAAATAAATTGGGTCCTTTCATGATGCTATTATCAGAGCAGCAAAACAGTACTCCAGAGAGGCTGCAGGTCAGATCCTCAGCAGCTGCAGCCTGAGCAGAGCAGGGTACATGAGGGTGAGCTGCCCACCTACCCCGCAGGCCCGGCTCGTGTGCTGCACGGCAGCAGCCGGCACACACTGCATGTGTGCAACAGCAGGGGTTACAGCACTTCCTTTCACACATGGAATTGGATCAAGGTTTAGTTTTAGATGGACTCAGTCCACAAATATAAGTGAAAAAAAGCCAATGACACACATCACCAGGTTGATAAAGGTTTCTGTGCTGTGCACATCCGTAATATACAAAGCAGCTCAATCCTTCAATTTTATACTGATGTGAATAGCTTCTTTTTTTCCCACAGTAAAGGTAAGATAATTGTACAAAGATATTTATGAAGATTCTTGGGACTGAGCCCTTTAGTGGAAGGAGCTGTGTCATAACAAAATATTATGGTATATCCGCTTTTTGGTTCTGTACACCACTATCTTGCAAAAGTTCAGAATTTAATTGACTCACACTTTATTGGATTGACTACACACTTTAATACTGAATTGCAGCATTAGATTATTAAGACTTATGTTATCTCTTGTGATTCAAAGTATTAGATGAAAATCAGAGATACATAAGGTTGGAAGAAATATAAACGTCCTATCTCCATTGAGGAAGAATCAACTCTGTAGCACATTCATGAATGAAGTTTGCCTGTCTTGTTCTTCTAAAAGTTTGACAATGGGAATTCTTTAAGAAACCTCTTCAAATCCTGAGATATACTGAGAAAATGATGATCTAACATACATCTCTCTTGCTGCAAATCAATTTTCATCTTTTTGTTGGCATGGAGACGACTTGATTTTTCTCTGCGAATCTTTTACACAGGTGAAGAATGCTACCAGGTCATCTCTTATTTTCCTTTTTTCTAGATTAAATAAATTTCGTCACTCCTCTTCCTCTTCTCTAGCTAATTCTGCTTTATATGTTTTCTTACAGTATTCCAAACTGGGCACACAACCTGAATAATTAGTGCTGAGTAGCACAGAGTAACTATCCTTATATTTACCAAAACTACGTTTGTTCAGCTTCAGTTTGTTCAGTGAAGTCATTCCGGGGGCGAATGTTTTTTCAGCAGCATTATACCATTGACTCATCTTCAGTTCATGATTGACTGCAGGACCCAGAGCCTTGCCTCTAGTACCACTGCCTGGCCAGCTATTCTCCATTTCACACCTCTGCATTTGACTTCTCCCCTCTAAGAGGAGTCCTTTGCATTCTTCATTGAATTTGATCTTATTGATTTCAGACCATTTCGCCAGTGCAGCAAGATTGTTTTAAATTCTAATCCTGTTCACCAAAGTGCTCACAAAGCCTTCCATCTCAATGTCATCCACAAATTTTACTCTCTATACAAATCATTACTCTCATCCAAGTCATTAATGAAGGCACTGAGTAAAACTGACCCCAGACAGACCCTTGTGGGACCTCACTTACAGTGTTCCCCTGGTTTGACAGTGAATCATTGATAATTACTCTGAACAAGTGGTATTTCAACCACTTGTGCACCTACCAGACTGCAGAGTGATTTTAGCCTGGCCTCTTCTTTTTTTTTTTCCTTTTTTTAGTTCAGCACATAACAACGTCATGCAGGACTACATCAAAAGCTTTTAAAAAGCCTTACTCACATCTGATGCTTGCCATATATCAGCAGCTAGGTCAGGGATGCCCAGTGTACACAGTTCATGAACAGTATCCTTGGAGTTAGATTGCACAGCCCGTATCCTGGAACAGGCAGGAATCTGCCTTACCTATGCAGGCAGCAAATTATCTTCTCCTAACAACACACAGCAGGGTTTTAACTGACCACCTTCCCCCAGGCACAGCCAAAGGGTAGGGAGGGATTCAACAGTATGCAGGATCTTTGTAGCACTTGCCCAATAAATCCAGCACCCACAGAAAGAGATGAACTTGTGCAGGCATTAAGTATCTTGTGGGTAAAAACTTCTCAGAACAGAAGAGGAAAGCATGGCACCCACCTGCATGCCTCCCAGAGACATGTCACCAGCAGCAGGGGTAGGTGCCTATGGCACTAGGCTCTTTGTCCTAAAGAAGGGCTTAGATCTATTTAACAGGATTTATTTGTCAAAAGTCTTTGTTGCCTGACTGTATTCTGCACGTTTAGGAACAAACTGTATTTGCTTTAAAATGTTTCTTAGTGACAGTCCTAGCTTGACTCCACTGAAAGTCACCATTTTCTTAATTTTCTCCTTTTTAATGACAGGTACTACATTTATCCACTGAGATATTTCTTCTAGCAGCTGTCAAAGATCATTGTTAGTGCTTTTAAGACCGCTACAGTGCTTTAAATTTGCCAGAGTAGAGCTCAGTGGGCCTGGCTGACTTAAATGTATCTACAGTCCTTAAATGTCTAAAAGGTTTTCTGTCCTTGATTTTGGACATTTTGACACACCTGTTAAAATGAAGCATGCTAAGTTTCTGGGTACCAGCACCTTGATTGTGACTGAAAACCACTAAATGTGTCAATCTTGATGTCACCTCCTTTTTTTCTCGTTCTCCACTAAGCAGCAGACCTTCCTTTGGCCTTCCCCCATTTCTAGCATCCTTTCAGACTTGTCATCACAATTTGTCCCTTCTGACTCATTTTGTGCCTGCATCCTTCCTATTCAGGCAGCCTTTGTCCCTGTATTCCTTTCTGTGCCATTGCTTTTGTGTGATGCAAGTGTTGTTTACTCTGCAAGGTGAACCTGGCAGTGCAGTAGGGTGTTTCTGTAGTGCCAGGGCTCGGTGCAGTCACAAGGACAGAAGAGAGACTGTTCAGTCACACAGCAACTCCCTGACACATAACATAGTGTGTACACAACTGACAAAGCAGCTCTAGCTTCTTTAGAGCCCACACTAGATGAATTCATGAACCTGTTGTCCTCTCAAGATCGTACAACTTCACAGTCACGTTCTGCATGTGCCCGTGTTTGAAGTGTGGGCTACCATTGTTTCAAGTGTCTGCTCCCATAAACAACTATTTTAGGTGGGTGTGGATACACCTGCTCACCGCAAGGATAGCTCCCCTTTTTTGCCTTGTAGATCTTAAAGCATTTACAAGGGGCCACCACCTTTTCCTTTTGCAGGTGGAGGAACAGAAAGGAAAGGGCTCTGCCAAGGGCAACACTCAGCTCAGACTGGGTTAGGAAGTCAAACCAGTTGCGACGTCCCTATCCCACATTCTTGCATGCAGCAGCACCACAAGTGAACCACTGATTTCCCTCAGTATGTGTAGAGGTCTAGGTGATACACATGTAACTTCACTTCACTTCCATTTTAAAAATGCTGCATGTTATTTAGCTGTTTGGCACAGACTGCAGCAATGTGCTAATTAAATTGAAGTCTCTGTAAAGCCCTATATTGCTCCAAAGCATCATTACAATAGCCAGCTTCCAAACTCTTTAAAAAATTACGCTTTTGCATTTTCAAGATGTAGAACACAACAGCACAATAAAACGGTAATACACCATACAACTACATTAATGCAAATAACACTCAGAAACTCACTTATATCGGCTGACAATAATTGTGTAGCACAATGTTTTCACTCTCTCAAAGGATGACTCCCAGCTCTAGAATGTGTAATTTATTGAATATTAATTCCTAAAAGAGAATTAAATAATTGTTACTGGTGACCTTTGCAGTTTCATCCTGTCGGACAACCTGAAATCCGATTGTTTGAAAGAATATTGTTCGGTGAAAAATCACTCTGCTTCCTCACAGCCTCCCGTGGTATTCATTTGTCAGTCTTTCTCTCTGAAACAGTTGTGCTTCTCTCAGATTCCCTTCAGACTCATTATTTTCGCTGGCAGACAGGCTGGACTTTTATGGGGAGGGTGGGAGCCCGTTGGCGCTCAGCTGAGAAGCTGTCACACAGCGGCAGCGTTAAAGCAAGGGAAGGCAGATGTCTCCTGGTGTCCCCAGCTACGAGTAACAGCCACTGACACTCGCCACTAAAAGAGTTTTAAACCCCTCTTGGAGCAGAGTGAATCCTACTCTCAGAAGGTGCTTTAAAAGTGTTAGATGTGAATAGTCCTCTCATTTTGCCAGCAAGTAAAGGTCTGTGGCAACATATTTCTAATACAGCATGACCTCTCTGGAAGTGCCGTCACATTCTGAATAAAACTCACACAACCGCAACAAAGGTACTAATTTAGTAACAGACTTAATCACAATTCTAACTCACAGGTCATTAAGAAAGCCCAGCTAGACATGTAATGTGGTGCTAAATAGTCAACATGGTTTCCTTCTTCCAAGGAGCGCACAAATAAAGTTATTAATGAAAAAAATTACAGTAAGACAGTGCATAAAGCGTTTTGTAGTTCTCTGCCTGCTAAAATCTTTAATTTCTATGTAGCAGAAATCCTGTTTCTTACTTGTGACATCTCAGTGTTAAGCACTGCATTTTTCCAGAGTGAAGTATGGACTTTATTCTCTGGCTGTAATGAGTCAAGGAAACCACTAATGTACAGTGTCAGTATTTTTACCGTTATTATCTGTATTCTGGCATTTCCGACAAGTCAAAGATCATACTAATGATGATGTATCCAAAGGTCCAGTTCAGATAATGTACCCAATGGAACAAATTCAGTTTACTATTTGATTTCAGAGGTACTTAATCACACAAAACGATTCCTAGTTGGCACAGTGATAGATGAACTAGGGACAGATCAGATTTGTTAATGCTGACATTAAGATCAGCACTGTCTAGTGTGATTCCTGCTCTCTTCACACTCTTGGATGGAGGAGGTGTGATCTCTCATTCTTCAGCAGTGGGGGGATGTGAAATTAGGAACCCTAGAAGCTGACACTGAATGGTGGGAGTGCTGCTTGGTCAAAATATGTCGTTATCATGTCTGTCATCTTTGCTGTTAGAGAGCCATTTATGTTATCCAAGAGGAAATCAGCTGTGCATGGAAAACCTGAGAGGACTGTTACAGATCTCATGGTTTTTAATGTTACTAAATTCAAATTGTAGGAAAGACAATAAAAGCTTTGGAAACTCCGTCATGAATTGGTGGCTGGAAAGAAGGGCTTGTCAATGTGTGATAGGACAGCTTGTTTAGAAGTTGTGACAGAAAAAAGGATCAGGAATGCAGGAACTATTTTGAACTTCAAACAGAACCACAGCTAGCCATATCTGAGAAAATTCCCATGTGCTGGAAGGGAACAAGACAAGCCACATAGTAGACGTGCAAATTAGACTCCTGGTTTTTTATGGATGAGACATCTTAAAAACTCAAGGTGAAAGATAATAGGGCAACTAGAAAAGAACCTGTTGTTAAATTTGCCCTAGAATTACATTTTAGGTTTAAATTACTCCCAGTCATTCTCATTTTCCAGCCTTGTAATTAGAAGCTTGACCTTACGCCTGGCTGGAATGAACCTCTAATTTGATTAATGTTTGCACTTGACTAGTGTTCATGACAAGCCCAGGTGAACCTAATAAACATGAGAGTGGTTTGTGAGATAATCCAAATGCATCCATATAAAGGGGCATAAAGAAGGGTTTTCTGGAGAAACGGCTCCTCAAGGTATTTACAAAGGCTCAGTACATGGAGTGTGCTGCTTTGCAGGTACAAAAATTAATGGGGGGTAGGGGGATGTAGGGCGGGGACAAGAGTTTTCAGGTGTTTGATTGCAGAAAGCAGCCTGCTCTGGTAGACACAGGCCAATGTCTCTCTGCAAGGAAGAGAGGGCTGAAATATATCTCACAGTTGCAGGAAGCACTTAGACTGCTCCTTAACAACCCTGCATTTGAATTCGTACCGTCAGCATCTCCATGAGACTGTCCAAAAAGCAGGATTTTCACTTTGCAGAGGTTTCCCCTTTTGATTTGGTTTTCATTTCATTTTCATCAATTTCAAGCAAACCCAGAAACACTTTTTTGTCTTGCAAACTGGACATTTGAGGAAAGCTTCACTCAGAATACGCTGATTTATGATGTACCCTAAACAAAATAACCTTCCTGATGTGGTAGTAGCTCCGTCAGGCAGGTACGCTTGTCTGTCTCAAGACTGCTAACCACACTTAGAGCATCATAAAGTCCTGAAGTCTTGTTCCTGTGGTGCTTTGACAGGAATCAAAGCATTTTTCTATGGGAATTCTGCCTTCCACGTGACAATAGTTTGTTGAAAAGCAGCTTGCTAACTGTAGTCTTAATCCCCCTCGAAAATATTTGTTCTCCTGCCATGCACAGTCCATCCCAGCCAGGTCTGTGACCCGTGGAGTGGGGAGTCCATTGCTCATTCAGCCTTGGGAGGGCATGTTCTAGAGAATGAAAGATTAAGATTTATTGTGGTGAAACTGCCTATAAGTGCAAATAATTTAGCGCTATGTTAAAACAGTGATTAATTTAGCCCATAATTTCAAGAAATGAAGCAACACTCCCTGACAAAGCCTCAGAAGCTATAATTTATAGCAGCCCTCCCAGTTAGCAGCCTAGAGAGCTATGAACATCCTCAGTCCTGTTAATATCTTCACTGGACTCCCTACTGAGCATCAAGGTTCGCTGGTATATTCTCCTGTGAGCTGTAAACAGAGATATTAAGGACAGGTTCTTCTGTGGTCTGATCTGTTTTATATGTCACTCTTCCCTTTCAGTAAGGTTACTGACACTTAAACATCCCTGCTGAAGCACAAGTATTGCCCTACCTCATCATTACAGTGACAAACTCCCTCGTTGCGGGCTCATTCATTTCATCCTCCATGGTGCTGCCTTTCCCCTGTGTTTTTCTGCTATATTGTGATAATCAACTTCCATAACGGATATCATCTGCAGACACAAAGGCTTCCCTGGTGGCTTTCCATCACCCACCATATCTCATTTCAAGTTCCCCTTTCAACCTCTGTGTCCTCCATGACCTCATACCTTACTTCATCTGTTGTGTCACCTCTTATGCACTCCATCCCTCCCATGTTCCTGGTGTGCCTCACCAAGCCAGAGGGTACCAGCAGGCCACTCTCTGTGGTATCAGCTCTGCCTGAATCATGTTTTCATCCTTTTCTCACCTCTCCTTCCCACTGCTTCAGCAGTGTGAGGAGGCCAGTACCCGCAAAGTGGTATGAAAGAGAATCCAGCATTGCCTGTGCCTTTCTCTTAAGACTCTTAAAATGAGGATTACTATGCTTAATATTCACATGAAGCAGGGTAGTGTAATGCCCTACCTATCTAAACAGGCACACTTCAGCCTCCAGCATGACCAAACCTTCCCTTTTTCATTTTCTTGCTTCTTCTTTTTCCAGTCAGAGATGTGGCCTCTTCGTGTTGCTTTTTGTGTGGGACAAGGCATCAGTCCAAATACAGGACTGATGCAGAAGTATCCCAAAAGCCTTCAGCCTTCCTGGCACCATGTAATTAGGCGCATAGAGACCCTTAAGCATTATCCAAGCTCAAGTTTTTAAGTATGTAGCTGAAGAGTTATACATATTGTTAATTGTTTTTGTAAGTGGATGGGAAAATCTGTGAAAACTGAAGATGAGAAACCCAACCCAACTTCCCAATTTTGTTATTTTAAAGACTATGCATTGCATTTCTAATGCAGATAGCTCAGTCTTATTTAAAGGTAATACATGATGGTTGAAGATTAAAGGAAACATGAGGCTGCTACTCTGAAAGGTGGTGAATTTTCTTCTCAGGTACCTGTGTTAAACCTACATGGTTAATCCCTATGGCTTATCTAACCAGTTAGGGAAAAATAAGTGGGTCACAGAAACTGAGCACTGGAGACCATTCGGTTTCTCCAGCAAACCTAAATGTGCAGATTTTGGGAACCGCAGGATGATCAGAAGCTTTTGCTGCTCGTCACTCCCCACAGCCGGGCTGCCCGATGTGCTCGGGAGGCTCCCGCACACCACCCACACGCCAGCCTCTGCTCTCAGCAGCGAGCCGTGCTGGAGCCGAGCATGTGCACCGCCGCCTGCACCTGCAGGACCCGGCTCCCGAGGAAGGGCTGCAGCCGCAGCTCGGATCCAGTGCCCTTTCCCAGTACGTCACTGCGCTGGCTCTGGCGGTGACAAAGTTGCGCTCCGCTCTGCGACCTGCAGCGGGAGCGCCGGCCGGGCTGGCGGGGGGGCTACGGGGGACCCCCGCCCGGGGCTGGGACCCACAACGGGGACTCCCGGGGACCCCCGCCCGGGGTTGGGACCCATGCCGAGGACTCCCGGGGACTCCCCCCCGGGTTTGGGGCGCTTTCCCCCGCTGCCTGCCCCACGACCCGCTGCTGCGGCACGGAGCGATCGCCCCCCGCCCCGGGCACGGCGTCCACCCCGCCGGGCCCGGGGCAGCGCTGGCTCAGAGGCGCGGGCTCGGCACCGTGAGAGGCTGGCACCGTGCGCATCCCCCTCCTCGCCCGCTCCTGGGGGCACCGCGGCGTCGCGCCCACCTCCTCCCGCGGACAGGCCCCGCCCTCCCCGGGAAAGGGGATGACATCATCCCTCTCCACCCG
>VZTE01002788.1:340574-387838 GCA_013397775.1 Eulacestoma nigropectus | reverse complement strand
GCCGCCCCTTGTCCCCCACCCTCCCGAGGCCGCCCCCGGTGGGGTCGCACGGCTCCCGCCTGTCCCCAGGCGCCGCTGAGGCGCTCCCGGCGTGCGAGTGTGCACAGGCATGCGGCACGGCCGGGCTCGCTCCCAGTTGCCCACCCGGCCGCTCCGTGCAGCAGGTCCCGGGGTCCCTGGAGACCACCTGGGGACCCGGTGGGCTGTCCCTGCTCGCCCGCTGTCGCCTCTTGCAGCCGGCTGAGGTAAAAGTGACGAAAGGACGGCGCCCCGCAACGCAGCAGCGACTGCCTTTACCTGTGCTTTCACCGGCTCGTTGGCAAACTTTGGTGTTGGGCGGTGAAAATCTCCGTCATTGCAGCCAAACTGGCTTGTTCGACACTCCCATGCTAGAGACCAGCTACCACCCAAAGTGAAATACTGCTGGCGACCGCTGAGTCGGGTACTTACTCACTGGATCCGCTTCCCAGCATGGGTGATGTTTTAGGTAGTACTTTAGTAGTACTTTAAACATGGGTGGGAAGCAGTGTTGTCTGGTAATCCTTGATAGTTACTGATGACCCAGATGTTAAAAAGAGAGGTTCACCAAGTAATAAGCGGCATCACAAATTCGATGCTAGTAGGCTTTCAGTATATCGTGTTGTGTTTGAAGTTTTGTAACTTGCTGTTCAGTTCTGGACGCTGTACCTCTGCTTCTCCCCTTGTTTTTTGGATGTAGAAATATTTTAATAATGGGGGCAAAGGCACAGATTCTGTGGTTTTACAGTGTCATTAGCTATGGAGCTGTTTTCATAACTTTCACCTGGATACCAGGTTGTCTCACAACTGTGAATGCCACACGACCAGACTAATAAAATTATGGCAACCAAAGAGTAGCAAGTGCTAGATTTTTAAGTCACCCTGGTTTCCGGTTGTCAGAGGGTAAGTGAGCATGAGATAAGAGCCAATGCTATGTCTATTTTAAGTTCACGTCTTTATATTGCTCCTCAAAAGAGAATGATCCTACTGACACATTTTTGGGTTTCTCCCTCCTGTTGCAGTCAAGGTCCTGTATTTATTCAAAGTCTGTATTCATTGCAGTGGATTGTTTTTGTGGTTTTATGTGGATTTTATTTTTTCTTTTTCACAAGACACAGTTAAAACTCAAAGAACTGAATGCCTAAGAATAAATCTTGCATTCCTATAGAAGGCACACATATAATACTGCCTTCTGGCTTGACCTCTCAGTGGGATATAAGTGTAGTCAGAATGAGATGCTATCGTCTTGCAGTGGTGGTAGTAAATACAAAATTACATACATGTGCACTCTGTGATCACAAGCAAGTGGATAGTTTATGCATGTAATGCTCAGTATATATGGCTCCCCAATGGTGTGTTAACATTTCCACGAGCAGTTTTCGGTGTGTTACTGGTTGTGTGCGCCAGTGCCCAGGAAGGCTGAACTGTGCAGGATCAACCATCATAGAGTCAGCTCTCTCTGCAAAGTAGCTCAGGACCCAATCCTGAAAACAAATATGTGACAGTGATCTCTGCGTTCTAGAGTAACCCACCAATCCTGTGACTGAAAAACAGAAAAAAAGCACAGGGTGCATTATGATGAAGTGCTGGATACCAATCCCTTATGGTTTAGAGCAAGGTGAAGGATGAATTGTTTTGTTTGGCTTTTGAAGGTTTAGTCCTTTATTAATTATTTTCTTGATTTCTACAGTTGTATGCTGTCAGACTGAGAATAGTTTGTCTCCTCTTACACATTTTGCCCACTATAAATGAATTCAGAATTGCCTTTAAGGGTCAGCACTGATCTAACTTCCATTCCAGGCAAATAATCAGATATAATTGCGCTGAAATCAATGAATATGTACAGACGTGAAGCTGTGAGAAGAAAATGGGCCTCATGGTGTTTTATATTTGTATAGCTGAAAGCCAAAAATAGCTGTCGTAAACACAGCGTGTCCTTTTGGAAGAATCAGTCAATGCCTACCTTAGAGTTGTCCAAAAAGTTTCTTGTGTTTCAGCAGCCTTGGGTTAGAAAAGTGAAGGCAGCAGTCTTGGAATGAGGTTTGTTCCAGAGAAACTTTTTGTTCCAGTGACTAATCTCCTTCTCCTTAATTCCATGTTGCTGATCTTAGCATGCACAGATCGACACTATTAACATTTGGCAAGGACTGCTTTCTCAAACAGGGTTCCTTGAGTGTGTTGCCAGGTATAATAGGGTTAATTCCAATGACTGTATTTTAAACTGCTGCTCTTTACATTAATTGTATATATTCCTATCTCTAGGCTTAACAGCAAAATGTAAGTGGTATGGAATGTTACATTCCAATTAGTTTTGCAGTGCAAATGGGGATTATAGTTGATGGGTAGGTCTGACATGTACTGCATGACTTGTCATGTTTTTCCTGGAGAGAGGGGAGTCTTGGGTCTGAGTCACCATGGAAGAACATGGAGCACCGTAGGCATAAAACTGGTGCAGTGGAGTGATGAGTCAGATCTCTTATCTTTAAATTTGGTATTATGTGGTATTCATGCATGGGGTGCATCACATTCGTTGTGCACCTAGGCAAGTAACTAACAGGCGGAAAACTCACTTAATCAGACCTCTGACTCGCCTTTTCTTTGCAGAGTTGGTCCTGCATCTGTGGAAATGAAAGGCTGGTTAGGATCATGTAGGAAATCACAGTGTATTAACTTGTGAAGCAAATCAGCTCTGCCAGGCTATACCCAGTCATTTCTTACGTTGTTTCAAGTCCATTAGTAATATGACCTAATACTTAAATTTTCACTTTTTGTGTTTGAGAGTTGAACCAACTTTTTCATGCTTCTGAAACTGGATAAAAAATAGAGGAGTAAGAGCAATGTTGCATCTTCATAGACCTCAGTATTTGTTAAGCTGAATGACTTTTCATGAGTGTTGCTGTGGAGTGACAGTATTGTTTCTGTTTCTAGAGGAAACTGATGTTACTGCTAAGCTAATGAAAAAAATTGAAGTTTCTTAGAAGTGGTAGCCTCAGAAATACATTAAACAGCGAGAGTGAAGACTTGCCCATGTAGCTGTTTTCAGAAACAAAACAAAGCCTTACATCAGAGGTGTCTTCACTTAGACACTTACTGCGAACTTGCTTGAATAGCAATCATTAATAACGCCATCTTCTCAAGCTAATGGAGCATGAAGGTTCCTTGATTTATGATCATTTGGGAGCAGATGCTTGAAATTCTGTCCACTTACACAAACAGCACAAGAATGACACTTCTGCTGAAAATTGGGGGGAGGCAGGGGGAAATTATGTGTAGGACTATAAGAATGGCCTAGAAGAGTGTAATGCAATGTCTCCCTCTCTAATGTCATTACAAAAGCTACTAGAGGCACTGTGTTTGGAAAAAATTACATGAGGTTTCTATTTGAAAATTGTAGCAGAACATTATTGATCTGTATATTTTTAATCTCCTGTATGTAGCCAGTCACCATTTTGTGATCGCCACGGATGTTAGCACTGGCTTTGGGGTAAGGGGGGGTGTGTGTTCATGGTCTTGCAAAAAAAAAAGCTTCTGTCATCTCACATTGCCTTAAATTGGGAAACTGTTACAATGAAGACATACTGAAAACCATGGAGGAAAGATGTGCCAATTTAGGTCTAAATCTTATGAATTCCAGTTAAAGCATAAATGTTTAATTTGTTTTTAGGTTAGATGCACCTATTGTAATCTTTAGATGTATAGATATCTATAGTGTCACCTGTGGAGAAATCAGCGCAGGGATGGTTTAGCAGTCTCAGCAACTGAGATAAAATGCCAAGCCACTTGTAAGAACTCGGAAATTTCGGTGGTCTTCGTGTGCTGGTGTGGAGATCACCAAGTCTGAGACTAATTGCCCTGGTGCTGTTCACTTCAGCAGAGACAGGTTTTTGGCCTGCTGCTTAAGACAGACAGGACTGAAATATGTGGGGCAAAATCCTTCCCTCAATTATGATGACATAAATCCAGTCTTTGGGTATTTTCTTTATCCCGCTGAAGAGAGAAGGAGATCACAACTGTTACACTTACCTATGGCATATCCACAACTGCTGCAAGGGAATATAATTGTTTCATGCAATTCTTTTACTATAAAATGTGTGATGTCATCTCCTTTTTTTCTTGGAACCACTGTATTTAAACTGATTGTGTGAGAAGTACCACTGGCAGTTCACATGCCTGTGCATATGTCACAAGGACCCAGGAGGAAGTCCTGAGCCATACCTTTTATTGTACAGAGGCTGCATTTTTACAGGGATGCTCTCTGTGGATAGGCAGAACAGCCTGTAAAGGGAAATACAGCGATTTCTATAATTGTTCAAAAGAGATTACAACTTAACAGAATTCCATCCTATAATGTACAAAGTACAAAAATAAAGGCTCTTTTCAGTTAAATCTTTCACCAGATTGGTGTCAAGAAGCAATGCAATATCTCGAATGATTTGGTCTTTTTTAATCTTCTTAGCCGGAAGAGATGTCAGAAGAGCCATTCAAAATTGAAGTAGAAGATACGTGTGGAATTTCTTCATGTAGTGGTCTGGATGTCTGCTTATTTTGCTTAAGAAATTCAGACTTTAGAAGCACATTTGATTTTCTCTTCTCTTGGTGCTGACAAGCTCTGCTTTGGCTTAGTTGTCTAAAGAGGTAACAGCAATTAAAATGTCATGTGATAGTGATGTCTATAAACTATTCTGTGATGTAAGTATCATATTGAAAGATTTTTCTCACCTGATTAAAATCAACAGGGGAAAGAATCTTTCAGAATTATCTCCATCTTTTCGAAAGTTCAGCTGGGACTTCCTCCTGATCGCTGAGTCCTCACACAGCAGGTGTGAGTGGAGGCTCGTTTAACTGGTAAAACTCCTCCATAGTGAAGTTTGACCATGTTGGTTTGAATAAAAGCATGATATAATTTTGCCTTCGGGCCTTCCTGGGGAGCAGAGGAGCTGCTGGTTTAGTGCCAGAATTTGCTTGTCATACTTATGGGTGAATAGACCCATTGAACAGTGAGACCACATTGAACTGTTCATTTTGGCTGGTGCAGGGAGGCGGAGCTGTGTTTGCATCCCACTTGACACCAGGGAGGGTGGGTGAGCTGATTCCATCCATGAGGAAGAGCCACATCAAGAGCTTCTAAAGCAGGCTCCTAGTGGCCAAGTCCACACATGCCTGGAGGAAAAGAAAAGTAGAAGATAAAGCAACATTTCCTGGCATGTTATTATTGTCATTGAGAGATGAAAACCCCAAAGCAAACCATGACCCACCTCTGTCTTCACTCAGTACAAGTGTAAAAGCAAAGGTCAGCTTTAAACAGAAATGTGAGAGGGAGCAGCATGCGCAAGATGATCTTCTTGAAAAGATTTGGGCTGAATTGAAGATCTGATGCATGTAGTTCTGATCTTGACTCCTGGTTCCCAGGCAACTGGAGTTACTCAGCAAGTGTGGACACGTGTGGAAGGAGCTGCCTTTTGTAGGCCATTTGTCTGTGCCCTTATGCCTCACTGAATTGCCCTGTATAGTGTCTATTTACATCTATTGAGTCGTCTCACAATTGCCCTGTTGTACTTGATTGGTGCCAAAGTCAAAGTTAAATGATGGTTGGCCTGTGCTCAGCCGCAGCAGCATTGTCCACTGTAATCACCTCCACAAAGTAGGGCTGGATCACAGTCTGAAGTACCAGTCTGCTCTCCTCTTTGCTTTCCTCTTTGAAATCTTCTTTGCTTTGGCGTGCGTGCCAATGGTCGTGCTCCCGTGGTGTGCCACACAAACTTGAGTGGCGCTGGGAGGCTTTCGTCCCTGGAGAAAGGAGGGCTCTTGGCTGCCCACCAAAGCCCATCACGGCTTGACAGTTCCGCTTTAGTGAAATGGACCGACCAACTTCTCGGTGGGCAGAGCGCCAGCCTGGCAGATGGGCCTGAATGTGGGCAGCCAGCAGAGCGCACACATATGTGTAGATGTAGATAATTGTATGTATGGGCATAATAAATAGGGATCTTTGCAATTTGAACAAAAGGTGCCGAAGCAAAAGGCTGAGTACCAAAGCAGTGAGCCTGAAGAGAGACTTCTTGTGGAGAGGGGGCATGTCAGAGTGCTCAGAGGAAGGATCTGTGCTTTCCTTGTTGCTCTCTGCTTGCAGTTTTGCAGATTATGTAATAAACAAAGGAGGCTATTTAGTCTTTTGAATTCAGGCACTCTTGTAACTACAACTGGGAATGTGGAAAATGACACTTCACTGCAGCGAATTTCCTTGCAAACCACTTGGAGCTTGCTACCAGCTCCGATTGTACCAACACAGTTACTAGTACAGCTTGAGATCAGTGGGAATTTGTGCATGCCATACTTTTTGTTTTGAATTGCATTTTAAAGTGTGAAATACTGTAATGAGCAAGAGTTGTGTGGAAATTAGCTGTCAGTACAAAATGTACCAAACTTTCTTTGTAGGTCATAGCTTCCAAAATCTTGGTGTAGTTAGGTGGACTCCCTAGCTAAGCCCCTTGCATGGATGGCAGTCAGCTAACACATGCACGCAGGCCATATATTAATTGATAGTTAAATATGTGTAATTCTTTTGAAAATGTTAACATTAGTTGCATCTCTGCAGAAAGGACATAGGAAAGCTAGGTGGCTTGAACTTGTCTGCACATGGATTTGGTTGCAGAAGCCTATTTCCCTTGAGCCCATTTCCCTAATTTTATAGATCTGATGCTGAAGAATCACCTGTCCTTGCTGTCTCAGGGCACACAGGTTTCTTGCTTGAAGGTCTAGCTCTCACTACGAAAAAGCACTTGTGGATTGCAGGATGAATAGCATCACATACCCAGCTGGAAATTGCCATGGGCTTCTCTTAAAATTCTGAAAGGTCTGCGGATGCGGTTTTTCTTGAGCTGGTAAGGCAAACCATGGATCTGAGATTTTTGGCAAAATCCATAATGAGTTCTGGATACTCTCAGTATAAAAGTAGAGATTCAGCTTTATCTTTCTAGGATCCTTAAGTTAGATTAGCTGGAATTATTGGGATAAGAAAAATCTTTTCTCAAATCCTGGAAATAAATGACATTTGCCAGATCTAATGAAATCCCTTTATGCTTAACCCAAAGACATGTCAGCTGCCTGTGTGACACCCAAATCGGGTACTGCTGATTTCTAAGTGCACACAGTCCAAAGAGAAATTTTGCAAGCCAGCACATTAAATGCAGTGGCAGACCTAGGGAGACTTGCGTTTTGGCTTAAAGAATGGGACCAGGCTTTTGTTGGGGACTGACCTACCTGGTGAGGTGTCCAAAATGAGTGTGATAAAAGCACTATTCTGAAAAGGGGAAATAATGAGGTAATTTCTTAGGGCATGGATTTCAAAAAGCGATTAAAACTCCTGCAGGTTTCAGAGGCAGGTATGTGCTCCTGTAATGGAAATGATAACACCATTCCTGGTCTGAGTATGATGTCTGACGTGTATACACACTTCCATTAACTTCTTACTCTTTTTTTTAGTTTTCCAGACGTGTTTACCATGTGACTCTGCTCATTTTTCCCTTCTTAAATATTAACCAGAACAAGCAGTTTAATGGTGGTGTGCACTAGTTAATGGGAATGACACAAATTTGAATCCCCTGTGTTGGAATACTGCAAGTTTTGACTCATTTAATCCCTCTCTCCTTAGCCCACATCTGCCATTTCCCTTTGTGCAGGCTAGTAGTAACACAGCCTTTAAGTCTCAAGGGGTTTTTATCAGTTTTCTTATCACTTGCATTCAGCTGCTTCTGGTGGGACTGTTAGAAAAACACAGGTGTAGTCCTTCAAAGGACTGAGAGAGGACAAAGGGATAGAAAAACAGGATGCAGGAGGAGGAGGAGGTGGGTTGTTAAAAGGGGAAAGTGGGATGGAGAAAAATAGTGTGTGAAAGGAGAAAAAAAAAATGCAAAAGGGAAGGGTAGAAAAAAAGAGAAAAAAGCCTGAAAACAGCAAAAAGAAAAGAAGGAAGGAGAGGAAAGGAGAAAAAACCCAACCAGATCATCTGATGAGAAGGACTGTTCTGTGTTAATTAAAATTAGTACATGCTCCAGCTAGGTTCCTTTTCTCTTAACATGACAGAGCACGACTCATTTTGTAAAGGCCTATTTGGCAAAGAGTCTCATTTGACCTTACAGGACTACTTGCAGGAGGAACTCTCTCGAGAAGACCAGTGTTAGCAGTAGCAGGGTCAGTTCGCTGTGTGTTTCAAGCCCACAGACAGGACATTGGAAGCTGAACTGCATCACGCCATGCTCTGTATAACCTTCTGCAGAGAAAGGTGATACATACTGTAAATACTGCAATGTTAGAGGGACTACAAAAGCAGTCCCTGTTTCTCTAGACAGATAAAGAAGATTTTAAAGCAGTCAGTGTTTGTGAACGCTACATTTCTGAAAAGGCACTTTGCTAATTTTTCCATCATGACCCCTGTTTATCTAGTTGTATCTAGACTGAAATTATTATGGACAACTGCATGAAACTTTTTTGCACGGAAAAGGTATACAATAGCTATTCTACAAGGTAGTCACTTAAAATGCAGCTGCTTAGTACATTTCTCTGCACTAAGCATTAGCCAGTCATCCTTCTTAAGCAGAAGAATGGGTAGAATACCTTCATGTTTTGGTGAAAGGTATATTTCATTTGTCCCATTGTAGTGCTCTTCTGTATTTCCACAGGGAACGCTACTTTTGTGATACCCTGGGAGCCCCGTATTATCACTGCTATTTGCATTTACACAAAAGTGTTACCTATTTTACTTCTGAAAACAAGCTGGTAGAAAGATAATTATTCCTGTGCAATTTGTGGCTTTTTTTTTCTTTCAGCATATGAAAGCACATAGTCAGGCTTATAAAACTCTCTTGATTTGTTGTAGGCAATCAGACTTTTGATGGTGCACTTGACTATCAGAACAAATGACTTCTTTACCATAAGCTCCCTTCCAAATAATGAATGTAATGTTAGTGGGCTTAGTGAAGCAGTGGGTTATATTACAGTGACTGCAAAGCATGGAAACCTACTGTGTCTTTCTGTCATAAAAAGGCCCTGCCTGTGCTGTAGATCCTGTGAAGAATTTGTAGAGATACTTGAAAGGATAAAACACTGTATAAATTCCTAAAGTTCAAAGAGAAAATACCACTCAGGATAAAAAAGGGAGCTTAGCCCAGCAGCAGCTTAACCATATATGACAGATCTAGTGCTAAGTCCTGCGCCATCAATGCAAATGCTTCTGGAGTTCACCAAGTAGCCAAATGGAAAGACTAGAAGAAAGGCTTTGAGGATACTGACCCGGGGAGAGAGGTAGAAAGAAAAGGCACATGCTTCCCAATAAATGACTCTTATCCTCTGGGCAGGATGTGAACAGGGAAGGTTTGAGACATGCACAGCTAGATTTATGTTGCATTTCCTGTGAAAATTACTTTTCAAGGCATTAGTATGTGTCTGTATTTCTGTGCAAGTATCATGCCATAAATAACATTGAGAACCATAAAAGTTGGGCATCCTGTTAGAATAACATAGCGATAGGTTATGCCAGGCCTAAACAATGCTTTTGAGTGCTGAGAGGTAAAAAAATTGTTGGCTATACCCTCCTTTGGTTGCCGTATAATGACATGGACATTGGATCAAAGCTGATCACGTTTAGGTCAACGTAATGGTAATAGGAAATTACCCAACGTGAGGGTAATAGGAAATGCAGTAAAAAGGCTGGTTTAGAGGTCACACTACTTCTAGATACTTCTCTTTGACCTTCAGTCGCCTCTATACATGTCCTGGACCTGACTGTTTTCTTGTCTTGCCAGTTCCACACAGAAACATCCCACAGTACAGTCATGCCTGATGCTGGCCTCCCTCCTTCCCTCTGCACCACAGAGCTGCTCTTGTCCTCTACAAGCCCAAGGATCCTTTCCTGTTCTGCCAGTGGCACCTGGATTTAAGCTGCTCTGTCTTAACCACTGCTGCACATTGACTGTGGATGGCCTATGAACATGCAAATCATCTCAGTAATTAATTGCCCTGGTTGTTACAAAGAACGACACAAACCCTGGTGGCTTTGGCAGGTTGCTGTCACCGTAGATATGCAGGCACAGCTTGTATGAGGGTCCGAGGAAAGGAATGACACAACAGCATTTTAGCAGCTGTGCTGGTACCAGATGCTGTTTCAGACTTTTTACCCAGTGCTCACAGTCATGTTTCAAGCAGTGAGAACCTTTGGAAGGTAGGAAGTGGTGTTGTATCTGGAAGACCTTAATGTTAAATAAAGTGAAATGCACACATAGTGCTAAGTGCAGTCCTAGGAAAGTAGGTGTGAGGTTGTAGTCCCTGCTGTGAGATGAGCATGCTTGTTACAGGCCATATTGTGGCTTTCTGGCTCTTGCTGGTGACCACAGCGGTAGGAATGGTTCATATTGCTTTTGTTTATTCATAGGAAAAGGAGGAAAGATGGAGCTGCATCTCGGTTCTGAAGCTAAAGTATAGGTTAAAGGTATTCTTTTTTTCCCATGGATTTGGGTTTTTTTTTTAGGAGACTGCTGCAGTGTATGCTAAGCAGTCACAGGAGCTTTAATGACAGCTGTTTTGCTTGAAAGCCTGTATCTGTCAGTGTTTGTAACATGGTTTGATGTAATCCTTTGGATTTCCTCATGTTTAAAAAAACTGCAGAGTCTTTGCCTACAAAAACACATTTAACAGTTGAAATTTTAGCAGTGAATATTTCTAAAACGTGCCATTTTGCACATACTGTGTTTGATGATCCTACTGTTTATGTGTTTTTAATACTTCTCTCACCTTAATCTGAACATCCAGTTAAGGACATGGCTGAAGAAAATAGGGGAGTTTGGAAGAAAAAAGAAACAGAAATAAAATAATGCTAGCAGAAACCTTAGTAGTCCCATATGTCTATGCCATTTGCTGCTCAAAACCAAGGAAAAAGATTTAAAAACAAAGTTGTCTTTCAGAGCAGACCTTATGCCTGTGAGTCAGTGTCATCTTAATACTCAGGTGTCGAGAAGGTTTGTCCTTGAAACCCAGATTTCCCTTGCATACACTGACGTGTTTTGCAAGCCCTTGAAATTATACAACGGAAGGAGAGCTGAAAACTGCTGCCAGAGCTACAAATGGTCATGATTATCCCATGAACCTTTGATTCCATGAGCTCTGGTGCTGCAGATGGGAACTGTGGGGCTGCAGGCAGGTAGTCAGCACTGCTGGAGTGGCTGCCCTTTTGGCCAGGTGAGGAAGTGCAGGTGTATCACCGAGGGCAGGATGCAGATGTTTTCATTCCTGTGATGTCAGCAGCTGGGCTGTCACTCACCTCCCTTTTTTTTTGCCCAAAATGCTGCACATTGTCTGAAGGAGCAGTACGTGGGAGGGGACGGTATCGACTGGCACAGTGGGTCCTGTGGCTGCCTCACTCAGAATGCCGAGGACAGTGGGGGTGTACTGACCTGACTTCAGCACTCGTGAGTTGGATATTCAGAAACCAGCCAGGGCACTTGAATTAACTGCTGTTTTTACCAGGGGATTCTCTATGGCCTCTGTTTAACAGAGAGAAAAAGCGATGTTGTCCCATTGGTATGACGATTTACATCCCAATCTGTTGAAACCAACATGCCAAGCTACAAAAAAACTTGTTTCATCAGATCTAGTTGTCCAATATTATCAGCCTCTAGCTGGATGGCTCTCAAGGGGCTTTGGGAGAAGGGGGAAAGGGTGTTTGGTTTTTCATGATGGTATTCTTCCTTTCCTTGCTTTTCTTTGTTTTAACTTCTTTCTGCTGAAATGACAGCAAAGCTTGCATGTTGTTGTAGTTAGCTCTTCACGCATCTATTTCCATTTAAGGGGTGCAAGATACTGGGCCAATCTGCATTTTTCTAGTGGTCTTCAAACACAGTAATCACAAACAGTGTGTTGCTTTGTTTGCAAAACCCAAACCAAAAGGTTATCACTTCCTTGTCTCGGACAGCCTCACAGCAGTGGAACTTCCTGGGCCTCTTGCTTGGCTTGGCTAAGTCTGAAGGATCCCTTGTTGACAAGGGGTTAAAAATTCATTAAGGATATATTAGCTCTTTATGCTCTACCTCAAATTATATTATACTTGTATTTGGAAAGAGCACATCAGCAACTGGAACATAATTTAGGAGAAGTTATTAAATGGTGTTAAAGTGTTTAAATTTAAGCTCCAGCATACACTCATACAGTCCTTGAATTATCAAAACATTTGTTAGTGTTTGTTATGTGAGCAGTGTGTCTGGAAGCTCAGACCTTGAAAAGGCCTTTGCTATTTTTTTCACAGCTTGTTTTTCACAGTTTATTCCTTTTGTTTCCTTTTATTGTTTTTGAAGAAGATGATCCTCCCCTACCTTGCGAGAGCGGAGTGAATTGTCAGTGTCATTAGATATTACGGTGTTTAGCTGAATTTTGAAATACAAGGTTCTGCTCTGTGTCATCTGTGCATCTGTATTAACTGTCTTCTTAACTGGTGTGTTTTTCTACTTGGCAAGTGTTTCTAGCAGAAACTCCCGCAGCAGTCCCTTCTGAAACTTCAGCATTTGTAACTGTACTGTTACCATTGGGTTTTTAATAGTCTATTTTTAAATCTCCCTTTTAAAACAGAAAATACATGGAACAGTTACCAAGAAATGTAGCAAAAAACCTATCCTAGCTCCTAAACCTTTTAAGCAAAATACAGAGCAGTACAGCTAACCTGTGCCTTCTCATACAAAAGGAGAGTGTGACACAGAATCTAGGCAGTAGATCCTTAGCTCCAGAAATTCATATAGCTCCACTACAGTCACTCCTGAGGGAATCTGCTATGACTGTTCCCTCTGTGTTTCCTGTGAAGCATCCAGTGCATACACTGGGGCAGGATCAAACTACAGCTGCACCAGAGAAGGGAAATGAGTACCTGAATATATACAAACATGCACGTCTAAAAAGGTGAGGTGACAAGATTTCTTAGCATACTGGGGAGAGCTGGCAAGAGAGGAGCCAGTGGTAATGCAAAAAAAAAAAAAAAGGTAAGGAATGAACAACAGGCTTTTTGGAATTATTTATAGAGTGTATCACAAAAACACAACAGCAAAGAGTAAGTCAACGGCCTAAGAGCATGGATTGCAATGGTCAGAGTCCCTTTCAAATGGTGTGGAGTCCATGCCTGTATTAATCCTAGAGAGACTTGTTGCAGTAGGGGGGGATATTTTGAACAGCAAGAATTGTTCTCTTCTTCTCAGTGACCAGACTGAGGATAAACACATTTCCCATTTGTAACTGGAGTATATTAAGTCAGTCCATAAGTCAGCCAATGTCTCATTGTGGGGCTTTAAGTTTGAAAGAGGTGGGAGTTCATCTGTTGTTTTATTTACCAGCCATATAAATTTGTCTTCATTAGTATTTAACTATTGCATTCCCAGGTAACACTGGTCACTGCTAAAAGTAATGATTTGGTTTCGTCAGATTTAAGTGTATTTAATAACATTGTCAAATAACAAATGTTTCTCTTTCTGTCAGTTTACTTCCTTTTTAACTTTTGCAGCACAAGTAGGAAAAAATGGTATCATGAAAACTTTGGGAGCTGATATTAGAGCTGACTTTCTGTGGGAATTTCTGTGTGCAATCCCAGGTGGTTTAGCATGACTGAGCTGCCAAGTTAGCCCCTGGGTGCAGAGGGAAGGCTTCAAGGCCGAATGATAAGAAGTTATGTCCGTCCATGTTTTGTACACTTATTTCTTCTTTTATTTTCCTATCTGAGCACTTCAGATGATCAAAAATAACTGACAAACTTTTTTTCTTGTTTGTTTTTAAGTAGTCTTGAACTGACAAGACAAGAAATCCTTAGACCAAAGGACAGTATTTTTCAGAAGGCTGCAAATGCCTGAAAGTAGAGACGCAGAATATATTTACCTCAGCCATGATTTTACTGCCATAATAAGATTTTTTTTGCTTTGCTGCATACACCAGGACTTTAAGATTATGTTAGCTTATGCTGCACTAAATCCAGATATGGGATTTGGTTGTAAAATATACAAGGAGAGGTTTGTGTCTGCAAAAAGTGTCTACAATCCCCTTTCCATGCGAGGATATTAGCGGGGTTGAAAGGAATCCATTGCGCAGTGCTTCCATGCAATCCCAGCTGAATTAATTGTGACCTTGCTTTTCACACCCCTGCAAGGCTCCTGAGGAGCCAGGGGCTAACTTCATTGGGCTTCTTCCAGATGGCAGTGTTCTTTCCCTGCGGGTATTTTGGTGTTGCTGAAGCTTGTGTTGACCAGAAGTCAACACAAGCACATGTCAGTGAGCGATGCTCTCATCTGCTTTGTGCCTCTCTGCGCGATGCTCTCCATGTCCAGGGACTGTAGGAGGGGCACCTCCTGAGCCTGGACAGCCCCTGCAGGAGAGGCACCTCCTGAGCCTGCGCAGCCCACACCAAAGGTCACCCACCTGTACACTGCGTGCTCCTGAGCAAACCCTTGTGCTCCCCCTCAGTAGGAGCATCCACAATGGCTGGAGCTTAACTACTATCATTTGGTGATTCATTTGCAGTGCTTATTTTCTAAAAATTGCATAGCCTGTTCTCAAAAGCAAGGCGAAGAAAAAAGCAGCTGTTATGAAAAGAGAGGAAGAAAAACTCACACATACAAAACACAGAGCTTTAAAGAACCAAAGCCACATTGTTAGGGGAGGGGGAAAAAACCCAAAATTTGCCATGTCTTATCTTTTAAAAAGATCAGAAATAGATTTTTGAGGTACTATTCATAATTTAGACAATTAACAGTTATACCAGTGAGTCTAATAATAACATACAGATTTAAAAGCAGTTCTGACTTACATTTCTTACTTTTGTGGATTTTCATAGAGAATAAACCAAGAAGTTTTTCCCTCTTGTAAAAAGATGTGATTTAATATTCAGTACTAGTGAATTTTAGACATGTGATACTGATACTGAAATAAACCACTACTTTGTAAGTGGTCTAAGAAGCATCAGAACAGACTCGTCCAAATTCTGTTCTGTTCTATCACTGAATACAAAGAGAAACTTCATTGTGCCTCTCTTTATTCTAGCACAGCTTATATAGAATTTGATTAAAAAAGCAGAAAATTGACATGACTGAAAAAAGAAAGAAAAAGTTAATCTTCAGTGCTATGGAATGTTTTGCATAAAGCTTTTGCTTTCTGCATAAACAATTGATCAACAAAAAACTGTAGCCAAACGCAAAGCTCCCCATTCATATATTTTAAAATGTTTCATTTAAAAATTCATGATAGAAAGATTTTAATGTTGCCAGATTCATTGTTTTCTTTACCTCAGTCTGAACTTTTTTTTCCCCCCCTTCCTGAGCTACTGCAGCACTTCATCCTTTCTCCCGTCTCCTACTGTGTCAGGTTTCCCAGGCTGAAGATACTTTTTTCTTGGCATGTCATCACTATGCAGCTTCTGTGCCCAGTGGGGAGGTTGTATTTTGCTGTCCAAAAGCAGCTCCATGGTCCAGTCTACAAGACACCAAAATTAGAAATCCGCTGAGGCCCTCCAGCAGCCTAGAGAGACACAGCTTATCCCAAAACAAAAACACTCAGTCTGTTTTGAAAGTGATGCATTTTCTCTGCATGAATTACACTTGGCTTTTAATGAAGCACTTCATTTGATTTTGCTGATGGAAGATTTCAGTTTTCAGCTCAAGTTAAAGCACTTCCGTGCTAAAATTCCTGCTGTTTGGCTTTGTTCTCCTGACCAGGTCTCTTCCAAGACTCTCTTAGTCTTTATTTGCATGGGTTGTAACTGGGAAATACCCTTGTTGTGAAGGCTTCTCTTCTTCAAGATGCAGTCCCTATTCTTACAAGCAGGGAACTATGGAACCAGTATTCTTTCTCAAAGTGGAAGAAAAATGTCAAGGTCAGATGATAAATTCCCTTGCAGACTAATACACAGATTTATGTTGAAGGTCCTGACCAACTTGAAGCGCAGTGAAACAAAAATTCCTGCTTGTGTGTATTTAAGGAATAAGCCACAGATGAGTCATTAATGCAGCATTACTAATGACCCTACCCACACCACAGCTGCTGAACCTTTCTTCAAGGCAGGATGAGCTGCAGACCTCTCCCAGATGCCAAGAACACCTCATCAGTACTCTCTGGGTCTGATGGTCTCTGACAGGCTTTCAAGCGTGCCCCCCACCTTCTAGCTGACTAGACTGTGTAGAATCCCAGAAAAAAAATATGTTCCCTGCCCCATGCATGATGTGACCCACCCACATCCTTTCCTTGGCCTCACCTCTTGGATGATGAAATCTCCCAGTCCTCCAGTAATCCTTGTAGCACTGAATTTACCTTTAAGTCATGAAGCTGCAGCAGAGAATCTCTGAATGAGTGAGTGAATGCATGCAAATACATGTAAACAGGAGAGAATGTGGTAATTTGTGCAATCTTAATATTCTGCCTGTATGTCTATTAGCATTTTCTTTGATGGACTAGTTTTCCTTTGACATACTTTTTAAAATGACCTTTGTAAAGGCATTTCATGAAAGAAAGGTAGGAATAGTTCAATGTTGTTTTAGAATAGGCTAAAATCTTTTTGTGGTTCGTCTTGTTAAACAAGCAATTTTTCTTCCAGGGCAACACAAAATGTGAGTTGAAAGTAGGATGAGAGCAATTAAGATCCAAGAATGGGTGTGTATAAAGCTAGGATTAAAGAAAGCTGAAAAGCAAAATTTCAGCTGAAGAAGAAAAGACTGATAAATACATTGAAAGCTTTTGATGGTTGCAAAGTAGGTAGAAGGGCAGTTCATTTAATTTTGGCTTTTGTTTTAACTGTCCGTTTACTGCAGCTGAAGGTTTTGGTTTCATTCTAAAGAACATTTTGGGGAATGGTGTTTCTTCTGCCCTCGAATGTGATTGGCAAAATAAATTTGCCACATGCATGTGATTTCTCTCTGTTTCCGATAAACCTAGATATAATAGATTTTTCTTTTTTAAATGAGATCTGTCATTCTTTTTTCTCCTTTCTGTTTTGCTTTTCTGGCTGGCTACTGTTGTGTCTCCTTTTGGGCCATTGCAAGACCTTTTATTAGAAACAAGCCATTTTCGTAAGAGTCTTGCCACTTCCCATTTGGGAACCTGTACATGGGTGCTGCTGCCTTTTTAAGCTGTCTCACAGTGGTGCCAGGAGAAGAGCTTGCTGCTGGATTGCTCCCACTCTCCCACTGCTAGAAGCTGCTCCTCTCTCTGAATGGGAGGTGCCTGAAGCTTTCGGAGAGTTGCTTCTCAGTGGCTCTTTAGAGGCTTGACCTGACAGGTGCTTCCTGGAGCTGCTCAATCTGCTACTGCATACTTGGAAAAGTGGGTTGTTTTTTTTTTTTTTTTTTTTTTTGGCGAAACTCGATTGTTTGGATAAAATGGTGCTTCATTGCCTTACTGCCATGTAAATAAAACAGTTTCTGTGAGAGTTTGAGTGGTAAGTTGGAATTATGAACTCAGAAACTTCAGGCTTCAGCATCTTGCTGGCTTTTCCACGAGGGAGATGGAGTTCTGAAGCCCTGTTGCAAAACTACCAACCTTCAGAATAGTGGCGCTTTTTTGAGCCAGTACTATGATTTCAGGGTGATTTGTGTTGATATTCTCCATTTTCCTTTGAAAATAAAATTAGTATTAAAACCTTTTTTAATCTGGAATTAGATCAGGCACCAAACAAGCTCATCTGAAACATTTCAGTACTGGTATACCATTACTGCTAGACCTGTTTGATATCTAGGGCTTAATAAAATAATTTTTACCGCTTAGGAGTAGGAGTTTGGATTAGCATTGCCTATGCAATAGTATCCCTTAGTCTGAATAAATTGATTCTAAAAAGTGCAAGTCAAGTGCACACATCTACTTTATGAGCAAAGTTAATGGATTTTCAGTTGGGGTGCTAGAGATACGAGCCAATTTACATCAGCATATTCTTATTAGTGTCTTTCATACTTTCGTTGAAAATAATTGTGTGATTTTATTCCTTTCTCTTCTAGCTTGTGTATCATAAAATGGGAATCACATCGGTTTTCAAGCAGCATTGGTTGTTCACTGACCATCCAAAATCAAAAAGTAAAAATCGTATTTTAGAAGGCAAGTGAAAAATCACTGCTAGCTCTTCCTTGTGAGTTATGTTGTGAATGGGATGGTTTGCATTGTGGAGAGTTATGATGTGTGTTTGAAAAAGTTATTCAAGAAAGAAAAGCTGAAAACGGGTTCAGTCAGCTGATGTGCTGGCTTTCATTCTGCCTTTATCTTTTGCTCCCACAGCAGGAGGAAGTACTTCTAATTGATCACGTTCTGCAATATTTAAATACTGCAAAATACAAATCTGCTGTGACTTCCAGACTTTACTGACGATGGATTAGGAGTCAAGGAACATCAGAAGAGCTGCTATGCATGGTGGGAGTAGTGTGTAAGACTTCAGTGCAAACTTGACCCATATCATTACCAATCTATCAGTATTCACAAACACAAATTAAAAATATAGCAGATACATTGACAGGTATCCTAGTAGAGGCTTACAATTTTCAAAAAAGTTTTTTTAATTCCTTTTGGAAATACTTTTAAGAATTGATAGTTATCAGTGTCCTTTCGTCTATAACTAATTATAATAATTAGAGCTGTGGACATATATATTCAAGAAGAGATGTGAGTAGGACAAGCAATCTATGGCAACAATAACTTTATGCAAAGAGCTGTGCTGTCCTACACAGTGGAGTTTCTTGCTGTAGGCAGTTCAGTGCACGTGTCTATCCTCACTGGCTCAAATCCTGGAATAAACACCTTGATCTTCTTTTTGGGCAGATAAAGTGGAGCTGAGAAATGTTTTTTCTGAGACCTTTCAGATGAAAATCTAATACCAAATTGTTTCTGCTGCGCTTCATTAGAGGTGCTTGCAACTGGATTGCTATTGATTGCTTTTTGAATGGGATTCTGCATTTTAAAAAGTTGCAGGAGAAAAATGACAGTGATAGATGTGTACCTTAATATCCCTCTGTCAGATGTGAAGGAAACTGCAGTTCATCAATGGCCTGTTAATGGCAGAAAAGCCAATGAGTGTTCAGAACCTGAAGGCTCTGATCCTACAACCACTTGAGAGTTGTGTGTCCTTATTAATGTAAGCAACTGCACTGAATATCTGGGAGTACTCACATCGATAAAACACCGTGAGTCTGAGTGATCCTGGAATCAGTACCTTGGAAGCTGTTCATGTAGGAAAAAGCTATGATCAGATAATCAGTGTCAGAAGTGTAAGTATAAGAAGGGTATCAGTGCTTCTGACACTGGAGAGTTTCCCTGTGCTTTCCAGCTCACAGTAGCAAAGTATGCAAGGTTAATAATGTAGAAGAAATACACTTTGTGGTGTTAATCACTAGAACTTGCTTTGTCACTTTTGTGACAGCTCATGTCTGAAGGCTGTCTGAGGTCAGTCGGTTATGCCACTGAGGTCAGACTAAGATTTCACTTGTTTTCACCCATTCTGTGCTGCTTCTTTGCTTTGTGCAGGCCTGATTTTTCTTAAAGAAATATTGTTGATACATGTGACATTTCCTTATCTTCTTTAGCATGATAATGACATCAGACAGTACCAGGAAGTGCTGAGGCATCTTCAGGTCCTGTTATGGCAGAGGAATTAAAGGAGTGTTTAGATCTCATAGAGATGTTGTGGTCATAGATCCCCTCCCTTCCCAGGTTCTTTAAGCGACTCTAAAACACTCATTTGCAGCAGGTACTCACCATCTTGCACATGTAAAATTGTCCTGGTGTGCTTGTGTGTACAGCAGAAGTCCACAGTTCACCTGAAGGTAGGCCTTTAAGGACTGCAGCAGCTGGTGCGAGAGCTACCATGATCACTCTTCCTCATCCTCACCCTCCTTTTCAACCATCTTAACTCCACGCTGCTCTTCCCCTCATTTACCCTTCAGGATCACCCTATGGATTTGGTCACCAGCCCAGCATCCCAAGGTCCTGGCTCCCTGTGCTGTAGGAAGACAACAAAGCACTCTCTTCACCAGTTAGTGCCAGTCAGCCATAACTTTCCTTCTGAGATGAAAGTTACTCTGAGCGTTTAGCAGCACTTGGGGTGATAGGACATCAAGAAATGTGTTTTGGTTTTTTTCAGTTTGTGCCTGTCCAGATTTTTCCCTTTTGTTTTGCCTCCTGTCTTCCTTTATTTTAGTTTTACCCCTTCTTCAGTCACAGTAGTTAAAAAGAGAAAAAACACAAAGTATGTTTTGGAGGCAAATATTTTGAAAAGTGGAAAAAAAATAGGAACAATTCATACAGCTTTCATTGAAAATAAAAATATTTTCAGACAGTAATGTTTATAGTTTCATTGACTGTACTATGCACACGTTAGAAATGGTTCTTCAACTGACTGTCTCCCAAGACATGTAGTTGCATCAAACTTCAATTCTCTAGTCCATGACTTTTTGTTCTAATTAGATGAAGGAACCCAATTGACTCTGGCCAGTGCCCTAAGTGAGAAGTGATTATCTTCTGGGACTGGAAGTGTTTGCTTTATAAATCTAGATTGCTGTTTGCATTGCAGTGGATTTACACCAAAGTCTTATGTGGGTAAATATCTTTGGTGTACAACTGATTTTTTGTGTTATTTCAGTTTTCCTGTGCTACTGTGAGAATGCAAGAAGGAAAAGACTATTATTTAGTTACTGTATGCTGGTATGTGTTTTCCTGTGATAAAGAAAATTAGAATTTTTTACTTCAGGCTATATTGCATCCACAGTATCATCTCTGTGGCATCTAAGCTGATTCTAGTACCAAACCTGAATGTATCATTTTCTGATCATGAAGTTGTTTGAACAGTGACATGCAAGCATAGCCACTCATGGTGATTGGAAAATAATATTCCAGACAGCTTAGACTCTTTGGGAAGAGACTGCAAAGGCAAAGTAACCTGCCAGCAAAGGAAACGGATTGTTTCCAAAGTGCAGTAAGTAGCACTTGTTGCTCCTCTTCTCCTGTTAAGCTCCTTTCCACCGAGACAACATGTGTGATAGACCATCCTCAGCCTGCTCCAATGACACGTTCTCTGAAGAAGCATGGAGGTTGGTTGTTCGGGTTTTTTTTAATGAGCATTTTTTTCTTCCAAAAATGGTGAAATGCGAGATTTTAAAAATATTTGAACATAATCTCCTGCTCTTCCTAATTCCTTAACGGTTTGTGGAAAATTACTGCCTTTGTTCTCTGATACGTTGTTTGCAAATTTGTAGTTGGACGTAATTATTTAAAAAGCAGAACAGGAACCACAATAAGTTTCACTTTCTGTGATCCTTGACAAAAAAGTGCAGTAACCTTTTTTATGGACAGTCTCGCATTTTACAAAAATTAAGGCACATCATGTTCAGATTTATCCAAGATACTATCCTATATATAGTTTAAACTGTTACTTTCCCTCTCTTTTGATTTGCAGACTGCTGCTGCAGTGGTGAATGTTTAACCCCCAGTCTGTGCTCTGAGTAGGATGTCACTGCCACAGCACAACTCGTGTAATGGCTTGAGGTCACATAGTGGCAACAAAGCACGTGGGTCAAACAGCTTAGCCTGGAAAGATTAGTTCAAATAACACTTGTCTGTGTAGAGTACTTGAGAAAATATTGGAAAACAGAAGAATCAAATAAAAAGCCTGTGTTTCATTCTTTCTCTCAACTTCTATCAGGAAATATCGAACTTGTACTCAACAGATCAAATGTTTGTCTTAAGTATGCCTTCAAATAGAGAATTAATTGAACTCAAGTAAAACATGGTGTGACCTGAGACCAAAAATTCTTACCTCTGGTTACATGTAAAACACTGAGTTCATAAAGTAGCTCCAGTAGCTTTTAGCTCAGGAAGTTCTGTCCCAGCAAAATGAGTGTGCATGCAGTAATGAAACTGGCATTGCTTTTGTTGTTTGGGGGACAGGGCGTGGTAAGAAAAGCACGCTATATGAAGTCTCTGTAGAATTTAGGCAGATAGTCTAATAATGTGTATTTATGGTTTATGGTGTATGAAGAATTGGATCCTCCAGCCATTACCAACAAGTACCCTGTGAGAGCTACCAGTTTGCATTACCATCTGTGTATAGGAACTCCAGTTTCTATACAAGCCACCACTGCACTTGTATGATTCATAGCTGTTAGAAAGAAAGACTTATTAGTCACCTACTTCATTCCCCTTCCTGTATGGAATTATTCTTTATTGTGCTGTACATTTGCTACTTTTTTGTCAGTCTAATTTTAAATTATCAGAGTAATGGAGCTCCCACTGCTTCCCTAAGGAAAATGTTCCAGAGCATTAACAGATCTGCTGTTAAGAAAGACACTAATTTCCCGATATTATTTTTTCTTTTATTAACTTCATTTCATTGCTCTAACTACTGTCTTCTGTGCATTTTCCCATGTTCTCACTTTGAAACATAAGCCTTGCACCCTGCAAACTTGTCTTGTTTATTTTCAGCTACTATACACACATATGAACAAGTAAAACTTAACCTATACAGGCCTGTGTTTAGTAGGAGTAAGGCAATAAAACTGCTAAAATTGGTTCATTTTAGAGCAGCACGTCTTTGCAAGAGCTCCAGAAGTAGTTACAAACAACAGCTAAAAGCTTCATGTGAGCTGAAAGTTGATTTCCTAAGCCACTTTGTAAAAATGATGGTTGCACTTACCTGAATTAAGTAGACAGAGTTAAAGTAAGACCTCATGTAGACATTGATTTTGATTTGAGTTTTCTAGTTAATCTAGAGGGTTGGTAGGATACTGCAGACAGTTGAATTTTCAGTATTTTTCCCAGTGGAACTCCCGTGTGAGCTTCCCCAAGCTGTTTCAGCACAGACTTTAAACCACAGATAGTGTTGGCTTGTGCTGCCTTTAAATTCTGCCCTGAAATGGATGAAGAGCACTTGCTACTCCTCACAAGCATGTGGTACAAGATGGTGGTTTAAGGTATGCTTTTCTGCTTTGCATTCAAATGATCATTTTTACCTGAGATAAGAGTAGCTTAGCTCAGGTTGTATCAGAACTCATCAGACACTCATTCTACCTGACTACACTTCAAAACATATTTTCAGTGGGTATCAGTTTAATGAAAAAAGTAATTCTTAAGTGGAAATAACTCACAACAGGTTTGTGTTGCTGAATTCTGCATTCAGGAATAAAATCTGGCTTAAATGTATGGCTTTACAGTACCTTGCTCGAAGTACACATACTTAAGAGCAAGTCTTGTATCCACCCTTCTGCTGTGAAATTTGCCATCATGAATTTCCTTGCTAACTTCAGATGACGTGAACAGCTTTCAGATAGCTTGCATGCTTCCAGCATCCATCTCTTTTCACTCTCTCTTGGACTTGGACTGTGTTGCACTGACCTTATCCTAACTGCCAGCCCTCCTTCTGCTGAGCTCCTTACATAGTTCCAAAAAAACTCCAGTTCACAAAACTGTAGTTCACAAAAAACTGTAGTTCACAAAACTCCATCTTCTGCTTGGGACAAAGTTTCAGCCATGGTATCTTACCGTGGATGCCAGCTGGTATAGCAGGTATAGAGAGCTTGTTTTGAAATTTTTGGAGTTTGTCTGTTTTGTTAAGGATCTGTCATTCTTTTCCAGGAAGTGACAGTGTTTTATATGATAGTATTTCCCTAGGAAATGCTTACAGTTGAACTGAAGGATTTTGAAAAGGAAATGTTTTCTGAGGCTAAATGAGGGCAAGAGCATAAATAGAACTTGATTTTATGGAACGCATTCTGTAGTCGTGACTATGGAGAATGAAATAAATACCTACAATGCAAAGAGTAGGATGGCAAACGTGGCTCTGCTCTCTGCTCAGCACTATGTCTCACTTCTTGAAATACTTGCATCTCAAGTGGCCAGCTTATCAGGCCTCTGAAGCCAGTGAGAAGACTGCAAATGACATCTCCTGTTGTTTTGGTGTATTCAGTGTTCCTGTCTAAATATCCAGGGAAGACATGAGGGCAACAAGACAAAAGATGATCATACACATCATACAGTTGAGATAAACTGGCCATCCTAACTTCTGTCTTTGCCAGGTTACTTGCAGGTAATGGGAGGGAGACACTGCCTTCTGAGATAGCAAATCCTAGTGTACTGTCTTAGCTCCTTTTCAAGAGCCACTGTGCCATTTTATTCTGTAAAATGGAGTAAAATGAAAATGAAAAACAAATCAATCTTTTGGGGTTTGCCCCGATGTTTGCTCAAATTGGCATTGCTGAGGTTACTGTGAATATATTACGAGAACTGAAGTCAAATGTTGAGTGTTTGAACAGGGTTTTCCAGAGCTTAGCTGCTTAGGCTGTCTTTACCTAGTATATGATCTTATGCCACTGAGTGATGAATCTGTTCCTTTTGTTAACTCAAGCTGTTTTTTAAAAGGCAGTTGTTCTCTTTAAATTTTAATTGAATCTTCAGACTTTATCTGATAAAGCTGACTGCAAAATGCATGAACCAGCATTAGGATTATTTTATGTAGTATAACTGACCATGCATAAAATTCATGTAGTAAATTAAGCACTGACAAATTAGTCTTTTGTCCTCTTTATTCTCAGTGAAGTCTAGGTGAGCAGAACATATGGAAATTCCCTATATTTAGCAGTCTTAACAGGATCTGTAAAGATGAAAATACTAACTGGGTGTTTTGGGAGTATTTAGTTCTACCTTAATGTTGTCTCACTCAGATCTGTAGACTTCTTGCCAAGAGATAGGTCCAGGTTGAAAATACGTGGAAGGAAGTAGCTGCTCTGCATGAAAAGCAAATATTAGTACAGAGAAAGTAAGTTTTCTGATGCAGTCTAATAGATAGGTTTGTTCAGGTGAACGTCACTTTTGGGATTGTATCAGCTGAGGCAAGAAGCAGGAAATGGCTTTGCAAATGAAAATGGAAGCCTTACTGTAAAAAGGAACACAGCAGAGAGTAGGCTGCTGCTCAGAGTTTACATTCAACTTAAGTTGTGCTATATATACTGCCACATTTGTAGTATATTGTGTGTCTTTTGCTATGCAGGTTTAATGATCTATAAAAAGCCTTTATATGAATTTGTCTTTGGATGTGTGCTCTAAAATGGTGACTTTGCATATTTATATGATGAACTCTACATTTATGTTGACAGATGAATAATTCAGTAGTTCTGAGAAAACAGTAAAAAATCAACAAAAGCAGCAGAAATGTCTGCAAGACTGTAGAGAGCTGAGATTTCTAACTAGGAGACATAGCTGTTGTGTTCTGATGTCATGTCTTGATCCTCAGATAGATCCTGTGGTGAAGTTGGGTAATAAAAATTTGTGACCTCAGAGCAGTAAGAAATTTAAGACACAGGACAATGACATCATTGGAGGTATGAGGGAAAGGGTCAAATTGAGAAGAGCAGTTGTGAAGACATGTTTATCTACAATCTAAAATACAAAATGGTTCAGGAAAAAATTGCTTATAAAGTAATTGGCTCTCTTAGTTTGCCCCCGGAAAATTTCTTCTTAAGATACTGCAGAACAGCTCAATGGAACAATAAAAGCAATTGCCAACCTGGGTTTATAGAGAAGAACAAACTATTTTTACAAAGGAAGAAATTAATTCTGTCACATACTAATAAAGTGTCATATTTTCGGATAGAAAAATAATTTAATTACCTGCTCACTTCTTTAAACTTCTATGAATTTGAAAACTGTTTTGAACTCTTATTAGGAAGTTGAAATTCAAGTTCTTGAGAGTTGTGTGGCAATGTATGGACTACAGATGCAGAGTGTGGGAAGCTATTTTAGTTTGACCTTTGGTTGTTTTATGTGCAAACAGCCTTTACAATTAAGTGTATGCTGGTAGTTCTGTCATGTCATAAATGCAATGACCCTCAACAAAAGAGGTTAATGGCTTTCGTGTCCTGATGCTGTTTGTCCAACCGAGATGTAAAACAGAGTACTAAAGAGTTGAATTTGTAGTGTTCTTTGGCTTTTTCAGAATATTTTTTTAATAAATGGCAGCTGAGAAGGTTTTTGGATATAGGATACAATAAATCTCTAATTGCCATCTTCATTATCTTTTAAGTGAAAAATACTTGTTTTCTACTGAAAAGGATCTGGGTCAATCATATGAAAAGTATTTTCAGAATAATTTAAGGGTAAATAAAAACTTACTACTGATGCATAATTGTAGTAAGCCACATCAGAATTTTATTAAGAAATAACTTCAATGATTATGTTATAAACTTAAACAGAATAATGCACTTTCAAAATACGGGTCTGTGACTCTCATCACAGTATGGTAAAGGCTGTCATATAGGAAGATGTGGAATGGGCTAAAGGGAATGCTCCTGGGACCTGGCAATTAACACATTCTGAGCACACAGCTTTCACAACAGTGCTTACTCTGCATGTGGCAGAAGCATTAGGAAAACTTGATTGTTTCACAGGGTTTTTTTCTAGTAACAAAACTCACAGTAGTTTAATTCATCTATGTATTAGATGGAAAAGCTCTAGGCATTTGTGCATAAAACTGTAGGAAGTACGTTAAATGGTTTTCCTACCTATAGCATGACATTTTCAGAGAGGGTCACCACTCCTGCATGACAAAATGTGTGCAGAGTAATACTTGAGCAGATCACTGACCAAGGGCTAGAAGAGATTTAACCCTTTGGCGTGGCTCTTCCACCGCTGATTTCATGGTTGGTGTCAGCCGCCATTGGGAATGCTGTGCTGTGCTCAGGACCTGTGGACTGCTGGGTCCCGTGATCCAGCCCCTAGCCTGCTCCCAAATCTTCCTCTATGACAGTCTCTTTGCAGATGGCAGACATCTCCTCCAAGTGCTGTTTGAAAGGCTGCAGAGAAGTATCTCTGGGTAGCTCGTCTGTCCTTGATGCTCCTTCGCATATTTGTTGTCTTCTGTGAAGCCAAGGGCTTTTGTGCTGGAGTTGTGAACCCAGGGGTGGATCTCAGTTCACCCGTAAATCCAGTAATATTGATTGGAACGGCACACATACATTCCTTGTAGGACTTACTGAGTGTTCTGTGGAGAAAATCCTTAAATACCAGGGGCCAAATATATCCTTAAGTATCAAGTGTTAAGTTTAAATAAACCCAAACACCAAATTCCTATACAGGTTGTTTCTATCCCTTATTTTAGCCCCAGTAACCTTCATCTTAGATCTGACAGCAGTTTAAGATAGGCAGGTAAGTATTTTTGTGCATTTTGGTAATCCAGCAGTAAGCAGAGTGTCGTGTATCTTAGGGAGCAAGTGAAGAGCTTTGTTAGCTGAACGTTACTTGTGTAACACAGACATCTTGAGTCTCTTGGTTTTTAAAGCTCAGATTATTGTTTGCAGTTTTCCATGGACCTGATTAATGCCCAGTGGTTTTGAAAAAATGTAGTTGTATCAAATGGATGTCAGCAGTACAAGCTATGTCCTGCTATTTTGTTAGCCCCTCAGCATCCTGAGGTGCAGACTTGCAACATCTTGTAGGATAGGAAAGGAGTGGGCAAACTGTGGATATTGGCACCACTGTCTGCCCCTGGGAAAGTAAAAATTAAAAAATAGCAACTTGTATTAGGTTCACATTAAAGCTCCTATAAATTGAGAAGCTTTTTCAACAAAGTGGACCCCCATGATGCTTGGCTGGCAGGTCTCTCTAGAAGAGCATCACCATGGAAAAGGGCTGCCAGCAAGATGGAACAGCAAAGCAGATCATCAGCTCCTCCAACCAAATGGCCTGAGGACCCCGAGTACAGGCACGGGTTTTGGCACTTACCCCACAGTGACTTCCCTCTCAACAAACCTTTTCTCAGGGCAAATTCCGGTAGAAGGATCCCAAGCAGAGCTGCAACCTCCCTCCCATTACAGGATTTGCTATAGGAAGGAAGGAGCAAGCCTGCAGCCATTTTAGTTCTGTTTTACTGCCCTGTTAAATGTGATGCCATACTGCTATTTTTAATTTAATTATTTTGTGAGAGTGGAGGCGATAATACAAATTGTTTCTATGCTTCATTCACACACCTAATGGTAGAACAGTGCAAGGGAGCTGCAAACTGTAATCTGCATGAGGAACAGCAGCAAGAATTTCCAAATGCACATGCTTGGAGTATGCTGAAAAGCTGTCATTTGCTAATGAATGCACTTTTGATCCCCATTTCTGGTTGTATCCAAGTATAATTTTTACAACAGTACCTTGCATCCTGAACCCTTTCAGGTTCATTTGTCCTGCGGTTTTCATTGTAAGCCAAAGAACACCTGACTATAAGGTGTGTATATACATGACCTTGTAAAAGGCTTTTTGCTGTTTCAGCAGAGGCAGGAGAGACCACAAGTGAGAGCAAAGATCCTTATCAGGGACTAGAAAAAGAGACCAGGGGTTGGGCAAATTGTGCCCACAGCCATCCAGATAGAAAGCTAAAGGATTAAAGAGCCCCACAAGCAGAGAGCCAAAGAGCTTGAGTTGCAGGGCTACAGGGAATGATGAACAGTGTGAGAGAGATTTAATAAACCAAGCAGAGGATTGATGGATTTTATTTCCCTCCAGATTTTTGCATTGAGAGTAGAAGGCTGCCTGGGTAATGTGAGACACTGTCTGCTCCAAGAAAAGGAGAATGCAAACTACCAAAAGGCATAAAGGGTAGACTATTGATGAATCTTCTGGCAGGTAGGCAGTGAAAGGAATTACATATGCTTGCTGTAGATGCCTGATACTCCAGATCAGGGAACCATGTGGGTGCACCCCCTTTGGTGCTTCCTTCCCCTTTAAGGGTGGGCTATCACACCACTGCTGTTCAAAAGGGGAAACTAAGGCAAGAGATGGGTGATCTCTTAATGTAAATACACCTTTCTACATATTATATTAATGTTTGTTCAGGTAGCTGCTTCGTAATTAGTTCTGCCAGCTCTTGGTTTCCATATGTCTAAGGGAATGACAGTATATTCTCAGATTTACTTCTGTTTATACTAACTAAATACTAGTAAACCTCTCTACCTGAAGAACAAATGATAAATCATTTTTTCCTCAGTTCTTTGTTGGACTTCCCTATATTCCTAACTATTAAAGCTCCTTTATTTTTTATGTTCTTCTATCTTACAAACAGTTATGTAAGTTTATAGTCCTGCATAATTTAGCTGTGCACTTCTTGCATTGAACTCAAAGAGAGGAAATCATGACAAATTATGTAGGAGGAGGATTTCCAGTTATTCAAGGCCTGAAGTGATGAAATTATATGGAGATTTATATTTTTATTAAGCAAAATCACAGTGTCTCCAGAACATCTCCATTGCATATGGGCTGGACAAAAATCATTATCAGGGTCATGTACCTGAATTTCTTCTAAAAAATAATTACATACTGTTGGAAAATAACATTTAGCACCATAGCTCTTACAAAGGAAAAACCTACAGTAGCAAGGTAATTCCTGGCAATGTGGAAGATCCCCAAAGTAGACTCTGTGTAGTCCACTGCCAGTGTAGAGAAAAAAGGAAAATATTTTTCAAGTAAAGAAAATGTCTGGGATATCATCCTTAATTTGGAGCAAGATAGTTCCTAGTTCTGGGGGTGCTCATTATTTGTAAATGCACTTAGTGGCTGCAGGCTGGGCCCTGTCCTTGCTGCTCCACCCCTGCTCACCAGCTGCCTTGTTTTATGGTTCTGAAGGCAGAAGGTGTATCAGTCCATGGATTACGAGCCAGGTTTTGCAGTCAGCAAGTGGTGTACGCCAAATGATTTGTCTTCCATTTTACGGTGTCCTGCCATTCCAACTGAGCAGGCAGAGGACTCCTTCCAGGGCTGCAGGTAAAGAGCTTGTGTGGTGGACAGTGGTCTATCTATTACCTACCTAGTGCAACTGCAGATAGAGCTGCTTTTCCTCTAAGTATATGGATCAATTCAGGGAGGGCTCCTATGTGGTCTGCCATGCCACAGAAAGTCAGGGATAAAGCTAGCAAAGAAAGGAGCCATCAGGCACTGAGATAGCAGAGGGTTATGTGCCCACCTACCTTGTGCCCCCGAAGCTTCCAGCTGGCTCTGGCAAAGAGAGGGTAGTTTTGGGCGTAGCAACATGTCTGAAGGTGGAACACAGAGCAGGTTTTGTAGGTCTGGGTGTAAGGTAGAACTTAAGCAGTTTTATCTGCTCAGTTATGTCTCTGAAGCAGTGATGTGGTCATGGAAATTTGGCAGAGAGGACTGTCATGCCAAGTACCATGTGTCCTCATTGTCCTTCATGCTAAGGAGTTGTCAGGCTTTTGGAGGAGAGTTATATTTTATCCTACAAAGTTGTGTGGATGGTACTGTAGAAATTAAGTATTTTTAATATACTGTAGCCAGGAAGAGCTTGGGCATCCTCACCTGTTAGGGTCAAATTACCCAACAGTGCAAGGCAGGTTGTCCCTTCGTGGCTTTGAGAGAGAAACACGGTGTTGGTTTTGCCTTGGATAGGCAAAAGTGCAAAAGTATGAATCGGAAATGTGGGTAAATGTTTTTAAATACAGGGTGCATTCTAATACCCCGTTACGTTCACATTTGCCTCCTCCATGCCTTTGTAGTCTTATTTCAGTCTCTCCCAGTAGCTCAGTTCCATTCCCAGAGGCCTGAAGTGAATAAATCCAAACATGCTCTATTTAGACTTCTACCCCATGGCCAGCACACATGATATGGCATTTCAGAGACTGAGGGAAGTGAGCCACATTTGCTCATGGAAAAATGAAAGAACTGCAGCAATATAGTGACGTAAGGTTTACCCTGCAGGTTCACCTCGGGTTACAACCGGATCTAATTCAGCATGCTCTTGTCAGTACAGCTTAGTTCAGCTAAACCAAGAAAATACAGTTCAGTTCTGCATACAGCTAACTCCCACATAAGGCATCAAAACATTTCCAATCTAATTTTTTATTGCAGGCTTTTTTTTTTTTTCCTTCATTTGAAGAGCTGTTGGGCTTGAGTAACATTGGTTTATTTATCTGTCTGGTACCAAATGAAAGCAATGTTACGAATTTGATTGAAGGACCATTTCAAGGTAGATGGGAAAATCACATATTTAAAAGAAGATGTTCCTACATATCAGATGCTAATGAGGTCACCAAAGAGAGCATTGTTGTTTGGGGCCTCTACTCATCCCCCAAGTGCCTTTTCTCACTGGGAAAAGGTCCTGCCATGCAGTTTTAATCTAGAGCATGTTTTGAAATAGCTCTTTCAGCTAGTGAAGTACTAAACTGCTTCTTTGTTTTCTTCTTAGTAGACAGAGAAAAAAATGGCATAAATTTCACAGCAGTGAGTGTTTTTTATATCTGAAATAACTTTACAGTTTGACTCTTACATCTGTGTAGTTGCAAGTTTAATCAGCCAGAATACCCTGCAACTCCTAGAACTGCAAATGTGCCTGGTGCAGTGGCAGACCTGAAGTCAAGTTTGCATTGAACACATCAAATAGCTGAAAGAAGTGAAATAGTGTATCTTGACCCAGATCTAGACCAAAGTGGTTTTATACAGCAAACCAAGTAGAGTTGATGTATGCTGGCTGCCTTCATCTTCAAGTGCTGCTAGCTACTGGCAGTCAGAGCAAAAAATGGTTTAGAACACAAAGCTTTATGGTGCACTCACAATGCTGTAATCTTTTTCCTTAAACAAGCGTTTTAGACAGAATTCTCTTGACTGAACTTCAGTGTTAACCAAACATCGGTGTGTTGGATCTGGTCCAGTACATTGTTCCTGACAGTGCTCAGGAACTGGCCAGCTGACAGTTATGGAATAATGTGACAAGAAGGGGATTTTCTTAATCCTTGGGGATTCCCCTTAAGGGGGATGTCTTAATCCCTGACACTTAATCATTGTTTGTGTCAGGAAGTATAAATGTTTGTCTTCTATTGCTTAAAAAAAGCAAGGTTCATTAAGGTTTATATTCCTTCTTTTTAAAACAGATGAGTTTCTAATGGGAACATGCAGGTATTCATTAACAATCTAATGAGTATTGGTTTTAATAGTCCTTTCTGGTCCAAATTATATTATGCTGCGGACAGCTCCACAGGGTAAACTTATATTTTAAGTTTGAAAAGGTAGAACAGAATTTTCCTTAATCTCTTTTAAATTTGCCTGTCAGTTTTAAACTCCCTGTTAAACTTGCCTTTCGTATCTCCCAATATTTTCTCTTCTGGCGTCAATGTACTCATTTTCTTTCATTTTGAGAAAATAAATAAAACCGTTTAATTTCCCTTATTTTTAGTATTTGTAATTTTTATACAGCTATCTTGCACTGCTCTCTCATTTGACTCTTTTCCAGGCAGAAATCAGTCTTTCTTCATAGCACTGATTTTCTGAGGCCCAGAGTGATTTATGTTTGTGGGGTCTGAACCCTTTCTGTGGCTGCTCTTTCTGCAGCGCTGGCTGCCTGTAAGCATTGCTGATGCCAGATTTATAGCTCTTTTTCTTCTTCATTGTTTGCTTAGGTGGAGAGAGTTTCCACCCCCCCTTGAATTTCGAGCAATTTGCTTGACATTGCCAGTGTCATCAGAAGTGGTATGAGCCGAGTTCAAACAGGTGGTACCGTCGGGCTGCTGTCACAGGGGATGAGATCATACATTCATTCTGTCTCCGTGATGGATTTGTCTAACTCTCTCCAACTCGAGCTGACTTTGATCCCATATAATGAAAAGCCTTAAAATAGAAAGTGGAAGGGAACAGAGAGGAGCTTTAATTATTTACTGGCTGGGTCGAATCCATACCTTTTGTAAAGAGACTTCTTTTGTTGTTTTTTTGGTCTATTCAGTTCTCATTAAGCCAAATTTAAATCTTTATGCTCAGCATTGGTTCAGATTCTGGGGCTGATTAAAGAGGCTTTTGAAGGAAGGTGCATTTTTCTTTCAACTCAAGTTATTTTTCCCATTCACTAAATGAAATAAAAATGTTACTTGAATGGTTTTCAATATTCAGTCGCAGTAGTGCTAGGTCAAAGGTACTCAGAGTTTTAGTTGCTCTGAGCACCTAGAAACATGACACCCACCTTAAAACCACTGAAGGCTATGCAGACAAACCAGATGAGAAGTGGGAGGGAGGAAGTAAATGTGTGAATTCCTAATTTGACAAAACAAACCTGTGGCATAGCTGAGACCTGGTCAGGTCTCTACCACTGCTGGCATGGAATTTAACAAGCCCTGCCACATTCACCTCTAGGGTGATGCCTGAGCAGCATGGGCACAGTGTGGTGGTCTCCTGCCTGCGTTTCAGAGTGGTATTCACAGTTACAAATGCGGACCCTGCCACCCCAAGCATTTTGCTAGTGTATGTGTCTTTGCCCTTCTCTGGAAACAGCAGAGATGTCATCTCCCTCGTTGAAGCAGGAGGAGTTAATGCAGGGGCATGAGTAGAGCTCCTTTGTGAGCATCTTGCCCTGGCAAGTTGTGCAGGAAGAGGACGGGTGGCATCCCAAGCCAATCTCCTTCTCTGGAGGCTGGATGGTGCCTCCTGAGGGCATGAGGGCAGAGGAGAGGCTTTAGGTGCACCACTTCCTTGCATCATTACTCTCGGAACAAGCAACAACCTTGCGGTTACCTCTGTAGTCTTAAGCAAAAGGCTTGCTTGATTTATTTGGGAAGCTACTGTCTTCATGGTGTGCATGTCGGTAAAATCTGCATGCTTGAGTTGAGGCTCAAGGAACCCCAGTGCCTATCAGTATCACTGCATCCACAGCTCCCTCGCAAGAACAGACAGTAATGTGAAAGATAGTGATGGTTCAGAGAAATGTCCTTGCTTTATCCTCACTCTCTTGGTGCCTGTGGATATGTTAGCAGACTACTGTACGTAGGGGAAAACATGCCTTTAATAGTTCTGTCTCAGCTGCTGTTAATTTGATTTCCCTCAGGTAGTCAGTGTTGTCACAAAGTCCTGGAGCAAGACTTTTTGTAGCAAGAAGTACAAATAATTTACACTGGAATGTCTGAGCTCTTGGATAAAGCATGCGCTTTTCTGAACAAAGCAAAAAAAACCCCATAATTTCTTTTATTTGAGGATAAATATGATGAATTCAGTGAGATGGAAGGAGGTGCTATAAAAAGGAGCAGCTTTGTGGCATCTGACAGCAAGTAGGTTATGACCAGACCTGTGTTTGGTCTCTGTGCCACACACTTTGTATATTTGTAGCTATTCGTCATGAAACTTAACAGGACAATGTCAAAATAATCTGCAGTTATTACTGGCTTACTACAGATAAAATATTTTTCAATATCTCAGTTTTCCCTTGGAAGTTGTTTAGTTTATATTTTGAGCTCCAGTCCAGCTTCTTCTTGCCATATAACTTAGGCAAGTTGCAGTTAGGTACATTGTGTCAGTCCTGAGGTCAAACTGCATTTGTTTGCATTTATGAAAATCTGGAGTGCTGCCTTTGAAAAGAATGGGCTTCATTCTGCCCCAAATTGCCATGTCCCATTCTTTTGCTGAAGTCATTCATTTAAGGGTGGAATTTTTCAGCAGGACTCACGACTGCTGCAGCATTCTAATACTACTGTAGGATTGCATGGCTCATACAGCTTCGCAAAAACTGAAATTAAAGAATTTAGAGCAGAATTAGGTCATGAATTTGACCGAGTGCATTTGAAAACGCCATGCTAATTATTCACACCTTTAAAATTACTGAATGGATTTCTTCCAAATTTGCTCTATTTCATAGATTGCATTGACATTTAAATATAATTCATTTTATCACTGAGCCATATCATAAAGTCCAGTTTCCCATATTTTCATTGGCTGGTAGATGTTCTGTAATATAGAAGGAAATAATACTTGGGGCATGGAAGAAAAAAGTGAATGCAGTCTCTCTGTTAATACTGCCTTACTAGAACTCACTGATTAATTTTTTTTAGTCTTATATTGCTATAAGAAGGGGTTTTTTTGTTTTGTTTCTGGTACAAGTTGTGTAAAGTTCCTGAGATTCTCCAGAAGGTTTAAGATGAGTTCATGGCTGAATTTTCAAAGACCTAACCTTGCATTCTAGCCTTTCATCACCTTTTTTATTATGGAAAGTGTCCACTTTTCCTGAAGGTGCTGATTCTTCTCATCATTCCTCCCTATTCTGATGAGTGTGCACCTTCTCAGAGAAAAAGTGCTTGAGAGACATTTCTTCCTTTGAAATGGTTTCTACTCTAGCTTGGATTTCCATAAATTAGTGCTAAGAGGAAAGTGCGGAGTAACTGAAATACTGCTATGAAGATTGCAGAAAGCACATTGTAATGTTTGAATGTCTGAAAATATATACTTTCCTTGGGGTACAAGTTTTCCCTGTGTTCAGATAACTGCTTTCATGAGAGCTGCCGTAGGTGAATGTCTTCCGTAGGTGGTATCCAGTTCTGCCAAATTCTTAGCCCTCAGAAATAAGTGTACAAGGTGGGATTATTGACTGCAGTTGTGTTCAGGTGGTTTTTGGTTAGAAAAAAAACATTCTCTACAACAATCAGATTGTTAATTACCACATGATTAACTGACTTCATTACCATAAGCCACCTCTCCCCTTTTCTTCCTGCTTTTTGTTTTTTCTCTCTAGGCTCTCTGTTGTTTATATGTGGCATGGCACTGATGTGACTCGGGGTGGGATGTTTTCCCCCCTTTGATGGGGGATGTTGCTGCCTGCGTTCCTCACGTGGGACTTGGCTGCTGCCCTGCTAAGGGAGCTTCCTGGGCCTTTCTCTGGGGCCGATCTGGATGCCTGTCCATCTCATAAGATGAGATCATGATCTAAATCCATGTCACAAAGCGAGATGATCCTGCCAAGGAGAGGCTTTATTCCCCTGCGCTGTTCTGGAAGCGCAAGTGAAACCCCAGCAGGTACAGAGCCAAAGAGTTTTGCTATGCTGGACACGCAGAGGTCTGTGCCGTGCCATCTCCTGAGTGTGGTGGTGGTTTCTGCCTCATCATCAGCGACTTCACCTCTTCCCCAAGCCTGTGCTACCTGCAGACCGCGCTCAAAGCTGCCGTCCCTTATCCTAGCTTTTCGCGCTGACATTTGGGATTTCTCCACAGGATGGGTACAGCAGAGGGAGCAGTAGGACAAGCTTCTCCCCGGCTGTCTCACCCTGCCTGCTCCCGCCCCAGCGCAGACCCTCGGGCTGATCAGCCCTCCTCTTCTGTCCGTGTACCCCAGCAGCACCGGGACCCCCGAGCCTGAGGGACCCGTGCTGCCTTGGGGCCAGGACAGAGAGGGAAGGAGAGGGCTGTGTGGCAGGGACACCTCCCCCAGCCCTGCAGGGCACTGATGCATTTCAGAGAGCAAGTCAGGCGCTACTGGTTTTTACATAACTGATGTGATGGGATTCCTGTTGTTGGCCTATATATTAATGCTCCACCTCTCATTAACAGTTTCTGGGACTTCCAGGCCTCCTTCTGTGTTCTTGCTGCGTATTTTTTTCTTTATGGAGGAAAGTATTTTCCTTTCTTTTCCAAGTTTTTCGTCTGGAGGGTGAAATAAAGTGAGTTTTATTTTAGAGCAGGAGGGGTTTTCGGTGGTGTGTGGGATGAATGAAAGGGGATTGTTCCTACCTTTGGATCGACTGAACAGAGAATCTGTTTCATAGATTATCCTCCTCCAGTTCTGAAAAAAGTGCGTGTGTCACTCCAGCCAAAGTCATGTCTGCCTGCATGCACACTTCAGGCAATGGCTGAATTTCCACAAAAAGCTTGTGGTTGTCTGTCCAGGCAAATATAAAGACAGTGTTTGTGGCATTTTTGTAAAATAACTTATTGGAAACCATTTTCAGTGCAGAATTTAGCACTGCAATGAAACCAGGGTGCTGGAGTCAGACAGGATAACAGAGCCATTTCTATAACAAAAATATCAATGTATAATAATTTCAGGAATAAGGACTTTGTTTTCAGGTGAACATTGTGACAAGACAAGTTTTGGTGTTGTGATCTTTACTTTCTCAAACATTTCACTTTTCCTCTTCAAGAACAGGCTGCAACGAGCTCTCTTAATTAGCACTATTTGCTACCTTTTGTGTACTTGGTTAGAGCAGACATGAAGCGTTTAAAGCAGTAGAGGGTTCTTATCATCGAGAAGACAAAGCATATCCTGCTGGAGCAAAGACTGTGTCATGAATCTTTGTAGCTGGCATGGGAGCTGTTTGTTTATTTTATTTTCAGAGTTTGGCTTTTTAAGGGAACACAATCATGCTATGTTTGTTTGTCTCACACTCCTGGCCACAGCCAGTAGTTTTGAAGTCACTAGACACCTTCTGCTAAATGAAACACCTAGGAAGAAATCTCAGGTATAGTGATTCTCCTTGACTCTCCTTAAGTGGAATCCAAGATATCAACCCAAAAAAGAACAGGACATGGAACATTCCCCTCCTAAAGCAGCTCCCATGTGTGCTGGCTGCTCAGTCTGAGCACACACAGCTCTGAATCAGCTGCACAACCTGCTTGCTGCTTTTTCCCCAGGTGGGGAGAAAATACAACAGGGGGAGTGGAAGGGAGTGGGAATACTGATAACTGAGGGTAGTATCTAGAAGAACAACCATGAAGGCCTGGGGAAGTTAAAAGGATAATTGTGAAGGTGGCAGTGCAGTTTGGCTGCATGAAGCTGGAAGCAGAGATGGGCAACACTCCTGTCCTGAGGGGCAGGAGTGGTCATGAGAGTTTAGAGGAAACAAGGATTACTGTTGCAGGAAGCAATAAATAGCAGAGGATCATAAATCCTGAGGAAGACAATCTTCATTAGGTGCACTGCTCACCAAGCGACTTAAATGAACTATAGCTGTCACTTCAAACCTTGAAAGTTCAGCGTTTTCAGGTAGAGGACCAATAATAGATGATATTAGAAAGTCTGAAAGCAGCCTTTTTATTTATCCAGGAGCACTATCAGTTCCAGAAAGACTTTTCCAGGCATCAGCACTTTGTGGGCTTAGGCTTACCTGAGATTTTTTTCTTTTTAGAAAAATATTTTTCAGTCTGGTAAAATTATCCATTTACCTACAAAACTTGATTTTTTTAAAGTTACTCTTTATTTCATTATATCTCAGATCTTAATGTTGTTGATCAATTTGGGCACCTAACAAAAGGAGTGGTTTTTTTCCTATATTTAGGGTAAAGATAAATGGAAGCAGAATTGTTCTGGTTCTCCCCTTAGGTAGTTTTCAAGTGAGCTTTGAAAATTGATCTGGTAAAGGCAAGGGCACAGAGTTTTTCTTAAGTTGCTTAATTCTTCATAATTAATGTTTATACTTCGTTCTTGTGTACAAAAATAAAGCCAAAGTCTTTATATCATGGCTCCTGTACACGTGACATCATATTATATATGATGATAAATACTGGTTTAAGCCATGAGTTTGTCCCAAAAAGTCTTACCGAAGGTATAAATACCAGACATAGCAGAAGGAAAGACATGTTGAAAAGTAAATTACAGATTTTTTCCTTTATTCAGTAAAATGGAATGACTGAAAATATTATTTGTTCCTGAAGCTTCAATTTGTGACCATGGATGATCTCCCTTCTTTCCCTATGGCTTAAATCACAGAAACACAGAAATCAAGAACAGAAAAGCGAGCACAGAAAATCCTGTTGCTGCAAAACTGGTCACAGAGTATGTACTAAGTGCATTCTCCATTTACTTTATTAATGCTTACCAAGAATTCAAACAATTTGCATGCGTTTTGCAAATAGTGGAGCTAACCCATCTGAACATTTCCAATGGCTGAGCTTCCTGCCATTACCCAGCGAGCCTCATGGAAATGGCAGGAGTGTTGTGCCCACGGCAGTCAGACTCCACACTGGGAGACCAGGGCAGTGTTTTGCCCTGTGTGAGCCCATGTCCATCCCCTGGGTTTCCTTCGGGGGTAGATGTGTCCTGCTGTGTTGGAGGCTGCGTGATGCAGGGGCAGCAAGGGAGTGGGTGCTTGGGGGCTGCCACCAAGAGCCCCTTGTCCCCACCCGCTGCAATAGCTGTCCCCCATCTCTTTAAGGAAAAAAAGTGGTAGGCAGGGGAGAAGCAGCGCATGGATCAACACTTGGCCAAACCCCACCTATTGGACCATTTCGGAGAGGGCTGTTGGTGTAAGCACACAGCTGAGTAGGCTTGGCTGGAGGTCAGCTGGGGCGGTGAGGGGTGTGCAGGTTGAGTAATACTGAATAAACACTGCTGAATCCATTGTGACGGGCAGGAACTGCGTGCCTGTCAGTGCAATTACAGTCCCTACTCCAGAGCTCTTACTTTTGAACAAACCTGTGCTGAAATATCTGCAGAGGTTAACAAGATCATTCCGAAAAGTAAGAAATACTTGGGTAAGACCTAGAAGGATTGAGCCCGTAGGGTAGAAGATGTTGCTTGTCCCAGTAAGCCCAAATCTTAAGACTGCCAAGACCAATGAATTCAAGACCCTGACAGACAAGGGGAGACAAAGAGCAAATTCTGTGCACATTAAAAATAGCTAAACATGAAGGGACAGATCATGCCTCTTAGGCACTTGGCTAAATTGGGAATGGGTAGGAAGTCACATGACTCCAAACATGTTACCTCTTTACACTTGTCACTGGTACCAAATTACTCTCCCCTCTCTGTCACTCCCTTCTCTGCTCCCATGTCAGCTCCAACTTGAGCTCCCACTCCTGCACAAGAACTTGCTATTAATATGTTTTCACATATCTCAATTCTAATGCCACAGAAGTCTCTGATCTGTTACACTTGATGATGGTTATAAGCAACAGACCCTGCTGAGAGAGAGGCTGAGAGTAGTATTCCCTCTCGCAGCTGTACACTTTGTGTTGCACACTAGACACTGGTATTACTGCACAGCTCTTCATCTGAGGAAACTGGACACCTCTTCTCCTTTGGCTTATGTGGTACAGTTTTTGGACATCTGACCTCTGACTGTCTCATTCATGGGATTGGGATCATGCTGTCCATGTTGACATCCAAGATTTCCCAGTAACTTCTAGCATCATTTTTCAAAGCTCCTCCCCTCCCCATACTCTTAGGTTTTTAAATACCGTCTTAGGAGGCATGGGAAGCAGTGTCCTTTTAGAGGATTCAAAGCCAAATCTCTTTTCCCTCTGTATCTACTAAGGGAAACACACAAGCTTAGATAAAAGCGTGGATGTGCTTCTGTGGATTTCCCCAGCCATTGTTTTCCGTAACACTTAAGCACTCTCTAGAGGTAGGCTGAAGTCCTATAAACAGCTCACTCCTAATCCTTCCTGTTCATTACTTCATTTCTGAATCACCACATTTGTCCATTGCACCTTCTTTCTTCCTTCCTTGTTGCCCTAATTGGAAAGGAGCCCTCAGCCACAAAGGCACAAAGACTTTCCTTTGTTCTTTTGTCTCTCTGAGCATCTTAAGCACTGTGCTTTTTAAAACCTAACGTTAACAGCTGGTCTCTTCTTCTAGTGATTATCTGCCCTTCAAGGCTAACATCTTTACAAACAATTTGGAAAAAAAATTACTTGATGTACGTACTGCATTATATGAAGTTGCACCATTTGAACGGGAATTCTCTGGCTCTGATTTTCTGTGCTCTGAGGATTTATAAGCCAGCAGTATTAGAGGTGGCTCTGTTAGAAAGTAGTGCCAGACAAGGCAGCTTTCCTGCAGTTCGCTACAGCTCCTCAACCTAAATAATAGACACATGCCCTGAGCTGTTGTATCAGGAATCCTGAGAAAAAGCAGTGAAGTGACTTCTTCCTTGTCTGGCAGGAAGTCCATGGCATGTTTTTCTCTTGCTGGAGTTTGTAACACGCTCTGGAAGGCAGGTATTGAACACACTGGGGTCTGGCTTTGCTAATAATAACAAATGTTAGTGATTCAAAATAAATCTTTCAGCTTATCAGGAGTTGTCAGCTGATTTGTTATTTAATGTTTCTGTGTTGCTGGCAGCAATTCCAGGCCCACAAACCTGAGCACAATCAGGTTAAGAGGAGCTCTTGCCTTTCAGTCTGTGCAGACTGACCATGAAAATGACTGTGGAGTTTTTCATCAGGCTTTATATGCTCTGTGTGTTCTCAAACACACGTATTTATATATATGTTACCAAACAGGCAGGAGATGTGGAGGCTTTCTTAATGTGCACTACGGTAGAGCCCTTTGGCTGATTTTTTTACCCACCCTTAAGGCCTTTCCAAGTTTGACCAGTTTCCTTCATTAGCCTGAAATAAATGCTTGATCGCTTTTGCTACTAAATCAGTCCAGCCTCTCAACACTGGCATTCTGAAAAGAGTAATGCCTCACGAAATCGAGCATTGGCAAGGCATTTTCAAACCTTGTTTTTAGCCAAGAGATTCTGGGCACAGCTTGGCCTTGCCCCCTCTGCCCCAACCTGTGCTCGCTGCTTGCTTGGCTGCATCCTTACAACCCCTTCTTGGCAGCAGCTCAGACAAAGGCTGAGGACTACGAAACCAGAGACATTTACCAGGTTATTCTGTTTGAATTGGTGTGACTGGCAATTGGTATTTTCCCATTGCAACTGAAAGTGTTCAATAATTCATACATTTTACATAAAGTCTTGTGGCTTGTTCTGTTCCCACCCATGTCTGAGATAAGGCAGACTTGATGGCAAGCAGTATTCAACTGAATATGCATTTGAGCATTAAAATCTGCTGGTTTTAAAGACCGGTCTTAAGAGTCAGGGGTTTGTGTCAGCACTAGGGACTCCAGCAGTCTGTGGTAGGGATACTGACTTTCTGAGTTACATGGAAGGACTTTTTTTCTCCCCATTTCAGCCACCTAGAATGCTGCCATTAATCTGTAGTCTAGTTACTTCACAGTCCAAACAATTTTGCAATGCATTGTTACTGTAAGGAGCCACGGCCTGACTAAGAGTAGAAGTTTAGAAGCTTTGTGTTCAAGATCTGGTAAAAACTTTTTTTTTTATTATATATTTTATTTTGGGGTATTTTTTGTTGTTTAAATGGCCTTCCTTCGTAAAGCTCCCTGTGCAGTCAGGAGTGCTGTAAGCTTTCAGATACGAGTGTCTGCCGAACCTTCGTCCAGCAGCGGGTGAATTGCTGCCTTGCTCCAGCCCCCGCGCCCCCCCCCAGCCCATTGTGCCCGGGGGCAGATGCGCCCCGGGGATCCCGCTGTAGGCCGCGGGTCGGTCGGTGGCGCTGGGGCTCAGGGATCCTGCCAGAGCGGGCACAAGAAGTGATTTCAGGTACCCGCCCCGATTTCCGAAGGCTCCGTGTGGCGCTGCTCGCCGGGCCGCTGGCCCCGGTGCCCGGCAGCGCGGCGGGCGGCTCCCTCAGACATGGGCGGGCAGCCGAGGCTGGAAGTCCGTGAAATCCTGCCAGCCGACCCCTGTGTGTGTGTGTTTATGCGTGCGGGAGTGTGTGTGCGAGCGAGGAGAGGTGGGGATGGGGCAGATGGGGGTGGAGTGGCAGCCTGAGAGGATGGGAGGGAGGATGGGAGGGAGGGAGGTGGAGGGATCGAGGAGGAGAGGGGGCCGGGTGCCTGCGATTGGTAAAGCTTCACGAAGGCATCTGCCAGCAGGACTTCAGAGGAATGTGAAACCAAATCATTTAGAAGTTAAAGATAGACGCAGAATACACAGCATCTTGAGCCAAGGTTTAAATTCATCCCTCTCTGCCTGGCTTCTCACAAAGCTCTGCTTGTCAGCTTGCCTCTGTCTCCTGTAGCAGCTGTAATATTCCCTAAAAAAATAACATCATTCTGGATACTTGGGAATTACTAACGTGGCAAAAGAGATCATGGTGCATACAGTAGGGTAAGTAGGAAGCTTGCCTCTGCATGCATTTGCTAGGGTGGTTCCTCTGGGCTTTCCTGCTGCCTTCAAAGCACTCTGGCAGTTCCTCTAGGATGAAGTGGATGCTTAAATAACGCTTACTCCAGGCGGTTTAGTCTCCCTTTTTCCCCATATGGAGCATTTGAACTTTATTCCTCAGTGGAGTGTTAACTCACAAGGTTACTTTTTCTTGGCATATCTAGGGGGTCTTGGGCCTTAATAATTTTGCCATTACAGTTTGGAGTGCTGTTTTCCTAGCAGATGATTTTTGTTATATACCTTTGTTCTTCATTAGTGGGACATGCTGTTTGAAATGGTGCTTATTATTACAAAGTTGAAAAGTGAGTTGTTTTCCATGTTAGAGAGGATGTAATCAATGTTTGCTTGCTTATTTGGCCATGGTTTCACTTACAAACTATTTCCTTATGGGTGAATTTGATCACAATACAGGGTTAATTAAATTTAACCTTCTTGTTTGTTTGTACCCAAATAATGCTTTTACTTGGAGTTTGAATTTTTTGTTTGGTTGGTTTTTTTGAAAAAAAAATTTTGGCTCTTGTTTTCTCTGAACAAAGTCCTTCTAGCAGTAATTTAAAAATGTGTACATTGCCGTGGTAGTCCTCACTTAGATAGTGAATTTGTGAGTAAAAAAAGGAAATTCAGGCTATCATGTTCTTTCTAGAACTTATCAGAAGTAATTTCAGTACCTAGGAGATACATTGCTTCATTGATCAGTGTATTCTTCAAGTTTCTAAAACATTTCTGGTGAAGTTGTGATGTTCTTATGCCCAAAAGGATTTTAAAATACAGAAACTCATTTGGAAGTTAGATGTAGTATTTGTTATATAGCAAGAGCTTATAGTCTCAGAGTTTCATCTGAATCTGTGCTTTGAGTGTTGCCTAAATGCCAGCATCATTTTTACCATTTGTTCTAGGCATGTGTGTTTTACAGTCGTAGTAGAGGAGCTGCTAACTTTGGATTTGGTGTCAGTTCACCCAAACATACTCAGAATTCCTGACGTGTTAGTACTGCCCGTGATAACCATAGGAAATAGGTGCTGTCTGCAGATAACTGAAACGCCTGACATTTTTGGTTATAGATACCAGTGCTGAAGAGATGCATATAATGGCAGTCTGTGTCATGCAAAATACCTGAAAGCGGGTGAACTAAAATAGAAACAGTTCCTCCAGTTTCAAGGAAAGATGATGTCTGGTATGTTTTGGTATCTTTCTGGCATTTGATTGAGTTCTTCCCAGTTGGTCAGCTTGCCTGAATTCTGCAAAACATTCGGGTGTGTTTGGGTGAGCAAATCTGCTGTAAAGTGTTTTCTGTGTGATTAAGTGTAAGAGATGGAGAAGAAAGAGATAGATAACCTTTAAGGTAAATCAGGAATAAAAAACGGATGCAGGGATGAAAAATGCCATTCAAGCAATTTCTTTTACAGTTTGTAATAGCTGGGTATTTTTTTAGGTAGCTCACACTAGCTCAGCACTTCAGTCCCATGCTAAATTTCCAGGCCAACAGTTGCTTACATGAAGGAATTTTTTTTGTTACATTAAGGAATTATATTTGTAATATTTGTAATATTTGTTTTGGTATTGAGGTGGAAGACCTTTGAGACAAAAAATGTCAAGATGAGTAAAACTTGCAGCGAGGCTTGGTGAAGTTGTGGTTAATTTCTGGCTGTTACAGAGGGTCCTGTGCAGCTTCAGGCAAGTCATGTGAACTCTCAAAGCCCCTGCAAACTAGAAGGGGTTGGAAGGGGGTGGAAATACCTTTATTATTTCTCTGTGTTGCGTATCTAGGTAGCAGTTCCTTGGGTTAGGCATCATCTCTGATAAGGTTTAACACAATAGGCTTCTGTTTTCAGATGCACCTTTCCCATGGCTATGGCCTCCCCAAGGAGGGAGGGAGAGAGAATCCACAGATTTAGAAGTAGGGGTTCACTGCACCTTTTATAAGCTTCCTAAACTGAAAGAGAAAAATAGACTGACATTCAAGAGGTGAGCAGAAAATAGAATTAATGTTCCATGGGAAATTCCTGAGTCAGTTCAAAATTTAATTGCATTTCCCTACCACAGTGTATTGCTTTTCAGAAGTTATAGCTCAGGAGCACGATGTTCCCATTTCATTATCTGAGACCCTTCTCCCATAATTAAATGTCCAAGAGGCACTGGAGAGCTTTGTCACAAAGAAGCATGCTTTGAATTCTGGGAAGTGAAGCCGCCTGAAAAACCTCGCTCCTGGAAGGGAATGAGCATCTGACCCCGGAACAGGATGTTCCCAGGGTAAAGAACTACATTGTGGCATTGGATTGACTTTTAAAAGTGTGTTCTGGTCTACCTAATCCACCTGAAATAATATTTTCTAATTGTCCTAGCAATAAATGGAAGACGTTCAATAAACTGATATTTTCCCATAGAAAATGTAGCTGTATTTGACACAAATTCTAAATTATTATCGTGTTGGCATATTTACTGAAATGGAAGATGATTGGCCAGCTGTTAGGGTGAATTTTTCTTGGTCAGGGTGAGTATGGTACGGCATGTGTTCAGTGATGATGGTACTACACAGCAGCATGATACTGCTGAGGTTTTTGGGTAAGGGCGTGGTACCTGGAACCTCTCTCTCCTCTCTATGCCCTTCTTCTCTCCCTGCCCCATTCTCCCTCACTAGCCTTGTGCTTCTAAGGTGACTAGGATTTGTTGGGAAGTGGGGCGGGAGGAATGAGAGAGGAGACATTACTTTCTTAAATGCTTTTGTAACAAGGTATTGCTAGGGATGGTGATACCCTCTTCTTGATCTTCTGGACTTCTTTCCTCACTGCAGCCTTCCCTTCCCTTCCTTGCATTTCGCAGGACCCCCAGTAATCCCACACAGGGGGAAACAGAGAAGTGCTGCTGGGACAGAGGGGATGGGAGTGAGAGAGAGCCTGTCCGCAGCCCTTGCCTCTTGCTGCTGCAGAGAGAGGAGAGATCATGAAGGTGCTGATCTTCAAGGGGATCAAGCAGGGGTCAGAACACTGATGAAGCTGGTGCCTCCTGGTTTTGGGTGCTGTGTGAGTGGCTGAGGTGCTCTCTGATGCTGGTACGGTGTTCATCACTGGTATATGCCATGCTTTCCTGCTCCGAGGAGCTGACCATTTGGTGTCTCCTAGGGAGAAGCGCTGCTTTGTCATGGCTGGTAGCATGTCTGCTTCTCAAGGAGGCTGGTCATGGTCCCTCCCTTTTTGTTACTATTAAGTTGTAAGTGACTTTAACATGAGAGGTCAAAAACATCGTGCTTTCTGAGGTGAAAATGGGTTTGCAGCATTTTCCTCTTTAATAAATCCTACACTTTTTTCTTTCCAAACCATGCTAAAACCAGTGGCAGGGATATGCTTATGGGTATTAAAAATCCCTCCTTGCTAGACTTCACAGTTACTGTACATGGTTCCCATTTTCTTTCTTTCTGTCATGATCTTTTTTACCTTTGTAAAGCTTTGCTTCTGGCCTCATCTTCAAGCTTTTTGCAGTGGTTATTTTGCCATAAATAAGAAAATGGATGTGTCATCAGGAACTGGTTGGTAAGGACTTCAAGGACTGTTTCCCCAAGATTCCCTGACAGACAATGTGCTGGTATTTTTCTGGGCTCAAATGAAGCAGCTTATAGTGATACAATTTCCTCTTGAGTCCTAATGATTCTGCTCCCAGTGATTTGTTTTGGCAGGGTATGACAATGTATGGGGCACCACACTGTAGAAAGCCTCACTTCTGTAATTTTATAATTTTGTGAAAAACCACAAACCCACCCAACCCCTAAATTAATGCAATTATTATGTCCTATGCAGCCATATCACCTCTGAGCCCACAAGTGGAAACCCAGGGAAATTGCCAGTCTGAGTGATGTTGGATCTCCTGCACTTACTATTCATTCTGGCTCCTGGTGTATCAGGGAATAAAGAACTTCCTGGCTAATTATTATGGTATGCAGTGAATTTACCTGGAAACGCAGAGATACTTCCCGTTAATAGGATGCTTAAAAATGCATCTAATTGCAGCTGTGGTAGTTGAGAGAATGCCTAATACCTAACAGTCTTGAAAAAACCATCCTTCCTGGCAGGGGGTGTTACAGGAAACTGAATTTTACTGTCTCTTTCCTGTGTCTGAACCAATTACATGGCCTCTTGCTATAAAACTTGATTCGAGGATTACACTCTGAGTAATAAAGAGATAGGAAAGCAGTGGAAATAATGAGTATTTCTTTATTAATTCATTTGCTGGCGTGGTGATAGCTGTTTGCTGAACACAGCCTTCCCTGGGGCAGTGGAGGGAACAAGTCAGTTTCTGTGCCTGGGATCTTTGTCAAGCCATGAAGGGAGGGAGTTCAGTGTATCCCATTCTGAGAGCAGCGGTGGTGATACTTGCCTGGTTCTGTGAAGTGCTCCAGGATCAAGGGATGAAAAGTAGTACCTACATGCTGCATTCTTACTTTCTTTTATGTCTATGGTAAGGATAAGACTAGTCTGGTATGAAATACCTCCTTGTAAATTTGTAAGAAAATTTGCACTAAGTGGAACCTAA
>VZTE01002788.1:330364-340534 GCA_013397775.1 Eulacestoma nigropectus | reverse complement strand
AAAAAAAAAAGAGAGAAAAATGAAATAGAGACAGAAAAGTCTGTCAGCAAGTAGACTTTCAAAGCAATTTAATGACAACTTGTGAGTAGTTCTTTTAAACACAATGGAAGTAGGCAAAGGCAAAGCACAGAGGAACATGCTTGGAGTGGAGTTGTCCTTGAGTACTCTTTACCAAGTAACAGCTGCGGATAGAATTAGTAATCTTGGGCTTTCCTGCTACATTTTAAAAATACCTCTTGTAACGGAAGTATGTGCTTTCTAGTAATTACTACCTTTCAGTGCGTGTTCATTCTTAATGCGACATTGTCCTTGGAAGAAGATCAGGAACACTTTGATTCTTTCCAGATTTATAAAGCAATGATAGTTTGGCTATCGCAAGTTTCTGTCCCCCTGGGTTTTTTTTTTATAAACTCATTTATATTGGATTAAGTGAACTACTGTATCCTTTGTGTGATACGGAAATACAATCCATTCCCTGCTTTTAGATCATTCTGTTTTTTCCTATAAATTGACTGGAGAATGACTAACTTTACATCTAAAAAAATGTTAAATGACAAAGGCAACACAATGATTTAAATATTTTTTAACTTCTGAGTTGGTAATTCTGAAATCTTGTCACTGTTTTAACATGGGATCCTAACTATCTTGTATGACTGAAAGCTTTCTCACCTAATTGAAAAAGTAAAGTTTACCTAGGAGAGCTGGCCAGTCCTTTATCTTGGTATTTGACGTATATTTTTAATTGCTATTACAATAGCAAATACTTAACTCTTCTTTGATTATATGCCAACAATCTTGTTTCCAAGCAGATCAAACAAATTTCCAAACAGATACAGCAAAATGCAAGGTGTTTTGTGATTTTATTTTTGTTCTTAAAATTTTGATCAATTTCCATGTCTCGTTAGGGAAAATACGTCAGCTTAATGCAGCTACAAATTGTATTATGCTGGTTGGTACAGGAACACAGGGAGAAGTTAATAAAGCTGAGAGTCAAGCAATGTTCTCTGCCAGGCTATTCTGTAAACAAGCCATGGTTTTTTCCTTAAAAAACCCACTTCTGATAATGCTATCTATCACGTTTCTTCCCCTACAACCTATTCTGCATCCTGGTTTCCCATCTTTCTCTGCCACCTTCCAGGCCTCTTCATCCAAAGCTCTGAGTTGTCTTCCCCTTGATTCCAGCCGTGGAGTTGGATGACCCATCAAACACAGTCACAGCAAGCAGGGCAGGCTGGCAGCACATTCAGAAGTGGTAATTCAGCAAAAGTTCTTGCTCCGTCTCCTCTGCTTGCCTAGAGAGTCTCAGTTAGGGAGGAAATTTCTGGAGGAGACACATTTTTGATTACAAGAGGTTGTGTGTAGCTTGCAAGGAGCCCCTGAGCATGTCTCCCATAGACTCACGTCAGTTTGAAACAGAAGTCATCAGCAAAGGTGCAGACCTTCAGCTGCCAGAGCAATCACTTGCACTTGTAAGCTCTAAAGCTCCCTGTGAACCATCCTTGGGGGATGAAGTGTGACTTCTGTTAATAAACTCAGTGGCTGTTCCATGATAGCAACAGGAAGGTAACAGTTGTATCTGCCTGCGGAATTTCTGTGTGTGAAACAATGGAGGAATGAAGGCGTCTCAGTAAAAGAATGATTAAAGATTTCTTTTAGCACAGGTAAAGCTATTTCTTTTCAATAGCTTTAGCTTTGAAAATTGCTGAAAATGTGTAAATAATACATTCAGCCTGACTCTTAATATGTGATATGTAAAGTTTCAGGTCAGCTGTAAAATTTAACAGAGCAACTGAAAAAAGGTTTTATAGTAGGAAGTGAGGGTAAACAGAGGAAAATTGCTAAAATGATAATGGCAAAAAGCAATTATATGACCCTAGGTGATAGCAAATATGATTTTAGAAATCATACAGTTAAATAAATAAAGGAGGTAGTGGATGGTTGAAAAGAATCAAAGCAAATACAAGTTCTTCATCTACATTAAATCTGGTAATGTATTCCTAAATAGAATTAAAAGTGTTAAAGACTTTTTGAAAAATAATCGTTTCCAGGCTTATGTGAACTCTTTGCAGGCCCGTACATTTTCATGGAAGGGGGAATAGGTGGTGGCTGAGTGTCACATGCAGTTACTCATAATTTGATGGTAACTTGGACTGAATAGGCCTAATCTTTGCTGTTACACTTTTTAATATCTACTTTCATTGGAACAGTCTATTCTCTGTGAAAAAGGCATCAACTAAGACGATAGACTGATAATTTTTCAGGCCACTCTCTTTTTCAGAAGGCGGAAATAAATTCCTTGTGCACAAAGCCTGAGCTTTGTAACTGTGCATGTAAAGTACTAAATAAGTCATCCATTGTGTTACGTCCAAGAGAAACCAAGCTTTGTCGGAAAGCACCCCTAGCCTAGCCAGGTCTGTCCATACCGATTTCACAGGTCTTAGTTCTATCCTTTTTCCGCTGTACACCACTGTAGGTGAGTGCTTGGGCTTGTACAAGGCTTGACTGCCTATACTGACAGGCTCCATACAAGGCAAGGTCATAAAATTGGGTATTTCAGCCTTGGAAGAAATAGTCCTACTTGTTTTTCTGCCCTGCTCCTGTTGGATAGAGCAAATAAAAAGTGTGGAAGTTTATGCAGATACTGACCCAGTCCTTGATGGATTTCCAGTGTTTTGCGCTGTGTGCTGATGAAAAACTACACACAGCTTGGTGCCTTTTGTGAGGCAGCATTGCAAGGGCACTCTTGGCTTCTTGAGTGCATGGAGGCTGCAGTGGTGGTGTGTAATTCCAGGAGGTTTGCTGAGCTGTGTCCTTGCAGCTTTCGAGACCAGTACTGGCTGGGGAACAGCCAGTGGCACAGCAGCTCTTCAGGAAAGGATAGAGGTTACTTTGAATCTCTGGTTGGACATGAATTGGCAATGTTGAGCTGTTGCACAATAGGAAGGAAAAAAAGGAAAGCATAATATTGGGCTGCAAATGGGACCACAGCCTGCAGGGAGCAATGTCCACATTGGTGAGCGCTCAGCTGGAGTTCTGTGTTCAGTTTGGAGCACTGCTCTTGAATAAAATGGTGACCACTTTGGATGTGGAGAAGAGGGCAGGAAGAGTGACCAGTGATCCATACGACATAGCCCAGGGTGAAACCCTGAAAGGGTTACATTTTCTGTGCCTAAAGAAGAGCAGCCTTCTGAGGAGTGAGTAGGAGAAAGGCAGGTTTTCAAGCACAGATAGCACAGTACAGGCTGTTGCAAAGACTGGGCCAGTAATCTCTTCTCTGTGTCATGGACAAAGAGAAATGGATCTAAAATGAAACAAGGAAGATGAGGTAAACCCTAGGAAAGTTTTATCCACAAAATACCTTGCCAGTGGATCTTGTGGAGTCTCCATCACTGGAACTGTTAGGAATGACTTTAATAAACATGAACAAAGTGTATCTGATTCTTATCTCCCAGTGGGAGGTGGATTACATATCTTTCCTACCATCCTTGTGATTTGGCGATACTGGTGATAATACTGCTCATGGAATTATTTTAATGACAGCCATTCTTTCTAAATTCTGGTTGCAGAGATCTCTCTGCAGAGTGGAATGCGTTTTGCTGAGGGGCAGGAGGCACTTAATCATCATATAATTTCCTCATTTTGAAATGTTCCTTAGATAAGGCATAAACAGCTGGCTTTGCATTTCAGCTCGCATATCATTGTCCTGAAATACTTGGGGACATCACTTTGTCAGCTGGCACTTGACAGTCCATCCTAAATCTGAAACATGTAATTGGATTCTTCAGATGAAATCCGAGTTTCCTTTGAAGTCATGGGGTTTCATAGGGTAAAAATTTCACACTGAGGAGAGTGATGTCCACTTGTATGTGCTTAGCTTTACTGTCCTAGGCAGGCCTGTTGTTTTCAGGACAAGGATACAAGCAGTGGGTTGTGAGAGTGTGTAACCTTTGCTATGACAAACATTTGGCTGTGGCAGGGGGCCTTTGGAGTTCTTGTGTGGGTGAGTGAGAGCTTGCAATAGGCATTACATGAGGTAAATTAATTTTTATTTTTTTTTCAGATAATGTGAACAAAACTAATTTACACCATCTGTTCTGAAATAGACAGTAGAAAAGCAACATCCATTTTTTTTGTTTAACATTTCTTTTGATAATACTTTAGGCACTCTGTATTCTCTTTAGTGTAATGTAATTTCTTCCCTTTTTCTCATTGAGGAGAGGGGTGTTCTCCCCCCAAATGTATTTTTTATTGCCAGTGGCCTTCAGGCAACTATAGCTGCAAGTTGAATGTTTCTCCACCTACTGGATAATCTCTCCTGATGAAATGCGTGCGGAGAAGTCTCCAGGTGCTATGAACTGGAGTAGTTCCATTGGAAATACTCTGGCTTTGTTTATGCCAGTGCTAATTCAGAGCAAGTTCGCTGGTCACAGATTTAGAGTAGGTGATAGTCAGAACGTCATCCTAAAAAAGACATCACACTAATGTAAAAGCTCAGTGTCAATCTCAGAGCTGAGAGTTAAATTTTTGTGCCTCATAACGTGTTGTTGCGTTTCACATCCAGATTTCTTTGCAGGCTTTTCTTAACTGTGCCACGATGTGCCATGTGTAGGAATTGCATGTGTGTACCTAAGGCTAAAATAAGCCCACAAGAACACAAGCCCCAGACTTCAGGACCACCAATACGTCAGTTGTTAATAACCTTACGATGTTATTATGCTAACCCTAGAAACATAATTAAGTTGGAATGATTTGAAACTGCCATTAGGGGGAAGAAGATGGAGGAAAACAGTTTCATCCTCCCAACATCATGTTTTCGTTGACCTACTTAGAGTAGGGAAGAAAATGTGTCCCTTCCCATTACAGCAGAATAGGTTTGTTCAGCAATTTTATAATGCAACTGCACAAGAGAAGACTGGATTTCCTAACCACTCCAGGAGGATTTGGAAAGGAGAGTAATGTTATTTCACACACTTACGACTAAGATGTATAAGTTCCTGTCCAAGCTATAATGTTATTAGTTTAATCAATTTGGCAGAAAGTGCTTAGAGTAAAAAAAAGAAAAAGGGGAAAAAAAAGACTTTTCTTGAAAGGTGAGGGGAAAAGGGCAGTGCTTGGGCTGCAGCTGTGCAGAGGGACCTTCTGTGGGTAATTACATTTCCTTTGTCTTCATCTTACCTGTTTCAAAGCCTTTGGGACCGCTGGGCTGGAAGTGGACGAGTCCTGAACATGGGTGCGAGGTACCTCTCTGCGTATCCAGCACCCCTGCCCAAGCCACCAAGTGGGGAGCCACGGCTGCAGCTAAAGCACCTCTAGAGAAAAATCCTGAGTGCCCTTCCTCCTCCACAGCTGTGCCATGAGCAGGGAGTGAGATGCAGATGTCTGGGTTACTCCAGCCACGGAGCATGGCAGTGCTCATGGGGTAGGCAGCATATGGGGTTTGGGGTGCAGCCCTCCTCCTCTAGACTTGGGCATTATTGTGGTGTTTAATGTTTGCTGTCTTATGCCTGAGTTATTAACCATCTTTATCTGAAAATAAACACCTGCGGCTAGTCCTTTCTGGGCTGCTTGGGTCGCATTCCTCCACAACGTGTTGTTGGTAGTTTAGTATTGTCAGAGGCATTAGTCACTGCCATAGTAGTTTAATAATGCGCGGTAGAAGCCAGCTGGTAATTAACAAATTAGAGATATCATCTACATTTTCCTCTAATATTTCAGATGTAGCAAAAATAATTAAAAGGAGAGCACTTTGGGTGTTTAAAGCTGTTACGTATATTTAAAACATCTCCCCGTGTTAGGAAATTATTCATTGTTTTAAAGGTCAGCTAGGCCTCATCTTGATGCTGTCCTAGGGTTCAGTAATTCACACTGAAGAGTTGTGAAGTAGGGAAAGGGCCAGACTCCTGTCTTTTTCTTTAACACTACAATTCTGCATCATTTAGCAAATTCATGCCAATGCCTGACTTCTGTGCCTGTTTTTAGGAGTGGCATGGCTTTGTAGGTCTCAGGTGCTCTCTTTTGCACTTAACTTCCTTTCATATCAGAAGTGTCTTGAATTGGAAGGTTATGTTTGTGTGCGCATGATGGAAAGATGAAATTGGCTTGTAATTGAAGCTAAGGAGAGAAAAAGTTAACGCAAATTGTATGAAACTGCAACGCTGGGACAGACACCACAGTATGAATGAAGGTGGTGATGGGTTTCATTATGTAGTGTAACTAAAATATGCTGGTATTCACAAGCTTGCTTTAACTCACTTGGCATCTCCATATTTTATCACCAGATGGTGACCAGCAGTTTCAAACTGAGATGCTCTCAATTACCTATGCATGATGGTTGAGCAATAGTGTGCTTTGATACACCTCCCATCCATGCTGCTTCAGCCCAGTACTCCTTGATCCTCCTGCAGCCTGGCTCCAGGACTCGGCTCTGAGTATCGCAAGCCTTTGACTCTGCTTTTTCTCCGGGGCAGGATCTGATCTGAGCACTCTGAGGCAGACGAAGCAGGGAACAGAGCAAGCGATCGGAGGAGCATCATTTCTGCGGGTAGGGTGCGGTGTTATCTGTCTTCATGGGGAGAGCTTGGGTACTGGCAGTGGCTTTGAGAAATGCGATTTATGTTTGAAAACATTCTTCTCGGAGATAAAAAAAAATACTTTTGAAAATGTGGCTGGGAGCTTTTTGAAACACAATGCAGAGTTTTTGTCAGACAGTAACAGTTCGTGTTAAAGCTTTGAACTCATGGTACAGTTGTGAGCAGCTGTATAATGTAATGAAAAGCAGAGAAGAATCTGCCCTGTAATACCTTTGCTCTTTGCTACATTTAGTCACCTCTACATTGATGGAAGAGCGCTGGGGATTTCAAAGCATGTTTTTCTGAAGCTTACGAAAGAAAAGGAATTCCATATGCAATTTCTGTTAAGATTTTTAGCCTCTTGGAGTCAGGCTGAGGCGTTTTGAGTGCTTCCTAATACTTTTTGCTACTAAAGCACGTAGGGTAGAGGTAGAAAAAGGCTGGTAAGTTATTCACACGATGCTGTTAACAGTGTAGACTTGTTTTGTGCACCCTGAATTCTCTTTTGTTGTCCTGGGTGGCTTTTGCTTGCGGTCTTTCTGGTAGCTTTGTACTGACTGTTGCCTCAGCAGAAAACTCTCCCTGTTTGTACTGCATAACAGTAGAGCATGAAAGTGCAGGCGACACTGAGTCACATAGCATGCAGGCACGGTGAGAGTGATGCTGCGGACTGCACCCGGCCTGGGTGAGAGCTGACACCCGAGAGGGCAGGCAGAAACACGGGAACATGCCAGCCTTTACCAGCGATCCCGCCAGCATGCTGAGAGCCGGCCTCACGTGTCCCAGCCTGGTGCCAGCAGCACTGCAGGCACATTTTGCACATTTCCTGCTCCCTCCGCTGTCCACACCAAGGAGCCTGTTGAATGCACCACTTTTCTGGTTTTGTTGGTATTCCTGGGTTTCCCCCAGTGCAGTGCAAGGGCAGGGTGTAGGGGTGGTCCTACCTGGTTTTGTCCCAGGCCATGAGCTTGGCATGCACACAGGCCTGGCAGGGCTCCTGGCATCCACAGCCCAGACATGGCTGGGCAGTCTCACCTGCATATCTCTCCCAGTGACAGAACAGCATTTTCTAGTGCAGGAGCTGTCCCTGCAAGCAGGGCCTTGCAGTTCATCCAGGGATTACAAGGCACATCAAATTTTAGTACAGTTTTCATCCCCCTGAAGCCCTTCATATGCACAAACAATTACACAAACTTCATAATGACTGTGGCCTCTTAAACTGCTGTATAAATATTGGTACTACATTTTTAAAATTATTTTTTTACCCTTTGTGTTAATTCAGTTCATGACCTTCACACTTGAGGTTTTGAAATGCCACTACATTCCATAGAAGACTAGATTGCTCTTGAGGGGAATGAAAATAAGTGCTATAGCAAGGGAAACAAAAGTTTTATTTCTTCAATCTGATACAGTTCATGTAATTGTGGAAGGTAGGTGATGTCTTTAATACCTGTCACTCCTTTGTACTGATGCTTTCAAAATATTTGGACACAAATCATGGAACTTTCTGTTCACCTGGGAATGAAGAAAGACATTCAGTCTGAATGTCCTTAGTTGGTGCTTTTCTCACATTACGTTTTGGGTTAGTATTTCTGCAAAGAGGCTATAGAGAAATCCCAGAGCAATTTAAGCCTCTAAGATTTCTCCATTCTATAGTTTATTTTGACAAAATAATATCTATATAGCTCTGTATTAGTGGATTATTGTGATACTTGGATATTGCCTTCAAAACATTGAATTTCAATACAATTGCCCAAAAACAAACTTTATGTAGGTAAAATGTATTGTTTGTTGCGTGCCTTTTATTCTGAACAAATTTATAACTTGTAACTGTATAATTTCTGGAAAAAAGGCCTCTTACTTTTGACACATTTTGTTCTGTGCTCTTTTCCTCCACTGTTTATGTTAGAATTAGGCTGTCCTCTTCATATTTTATTTTTATTTGATATTTGGGAAGCACTAAGGTAACCTGTGTGTTTTGTGTTCAGTCTGGATGAGCGAGTAATTCCATAAAGACTGCTGCTCACTGGCTGATCACTGCACTTGCAATTTACTTTTACTGTGAAAAATGCTGCAGCCCTGCAGCTGAACAATTTGGTTCTGAATGCAGATGGCTAAGCTGAAAAACCTTTTTTTTTTTCCTAGTTTTTGGCACTGATAAATGAGATTCAAGAGTCCCCACCAGGGTTGTATGGGGAGCAGTAGAAGTTCTGGAGAAGCTGTGAGGAATTTTGGTTGAATTTGGGGGTGATCTGCTGTTCAGAGTTGTTCAATGCTCTACTTACTCCATGCTTACAATATTTCCTTTTATTTCTGACAGCAAAGCAAAATGTCATTCCCAGCCACTGCCTCAATGTCTTCCCTCACTAAAACAAAACAACAGGTGACTAGATCTTGAAGTGTCATATCTGACATACTTGGCAGTTGTTTTCTGCTTCTGGATGGTGCTGGGATATGAACCTGAGGTTGTCCCAGCTGCTCTGGCCACTTCTCTGTTCACTGAAATAAAGACTGTCTGGTTTGGTCATTACTATTTGCTGAGGCTGCTTTTACACTTGCATTTACTCTGTTTAGAGGATCCCAAACTCTGCATGTAAAGGTCTGTGTTGGCATCTTGCAGTGAGAGTTTCCCCACCCATGGGAACCCAGGCTTGTGTATGTATGTTTTTGAAGCAAATGGTTGTGGTGATATGTGCAGGCTTATCTGCTCAGCCTTTTCATCTGAATGGAGCCTTCCATGATGAATTGACAGGATGAGAAATTCAGTCCATCCTGTTTAGAATTACACGTGTTTATTCAGTCCTTTGTTAAAGCTGGTGCTGTTATTCATGCACGATTTTTGCTTCCATGTAAGTTTTATTATACTTTGATCTCCTGTAGCACCCAACAAACTTTTAAAAACCACTTACCCAGAAACTATTGTTTCACTGCAATTATAAAAGAACATGCATATGAATCACAAATGAGAATATTACCCAACAAGATATTCCTAGAAACAGGAGAGCGCTTATATGCAATACAATACATGAATCATTTATAAGGAGTCAGTTATTAAAATGATTTTTTTAAAATACTCTGGATGTGAGGATGTGAAAAGCCTCTTCACTGAGGATGTTTGTGGGCTTTTGAAACTTTCTTAAGTTTCCGTCCTCACATTCTTGTCACAGATTTGAAAAGCAAAAGCTCAAATATAGTAGTTTAAGTGACTCCAGGTTAAGGTTCCTCTAGACTATGAGTATATGTGTATGCATGTGTGTATACACATACATGTGTACAGATAAATTCAGCAAGCTTTTGTCTTTAAGAGAAGTCCGTGGTGTGCTTGATGCTTCTTAATTTCTACAGAACTTCTCATGATCAAAGACTTTGCCTGCTGAGGCACTTTCACAGGCCGGATCTGTGGTCATCTGTGGTTACAAGCAGACCTCTCATGAACGGAAGTCTGATAAATCTAGCTGAGTTATCATTTCTTCACAGGGCTTTATCCTGGGGTTGGCTTTAGACATACGCACTTATAAATGAAAAGGGAAGGGAAGGGAAGGGAAGGGAAGGGAAGGGAAGGGAAGGGAAGGGAAGGCAAGGCAAGGCAAGGCAAGGCAAG
>VZTE01002788.1:306440-330203 GCA_013397775.1 Eulacestoma nigropectus | reverse complement strand
GGGATGGGGGGAAGGGGAAAGGGAAAGGGGAAAGGGAAAGGGAAAGAAAGGAAAGGGGAAAGGAGGAAGGAGAAAGCTTAAAGAAATCCTGTTTTGAATTGCCTGAGTGAACATGTAGTGTCCGCACTCCCCATTCAGACAAAGGACATGTGTCTGCAGATAGCAACATGAGCTCCCCTGTGTCCCTTCCCCAGGCTGGTGGGATGTGCTCCCAACGTCAGTCAAGAGCTGCAGAGCTCACTTAGCACCACTCTGTGCCCAGTGATGATGCACAGCATCAACTGCTGCAGCTGAAACCAACTCAGAGCTGCCTTGTACCTGCACAGCTCAGGGAGGAAGCAGAGAAATTGAGGTCTGTCAGTCATGGCCCATGGAGACATTCTGGGATGGTGCACATTTGTGGTGAAAGCGGTAGAGTGGGAGACCTTTCTAGCACAGGGTCTGGTCTGACTCCTGCTTTTGGAGCAGAAATATTGCCATTAAGAATTCTGTCACCACTGGGCAGAGATGGAGAACACTCTTCCCTGGGCATCTCTGCCTTAGCTCCCCTGCTTTGGAAGGAAACAGGGCAAGGGAAAGGACCAGCTGCAGAATGTGATTGTTTTGAAGCAGCTTTCCACTCCATTGGTAGAATGAAGGTACAGTCTGGGTCATTTAATTTCCCATATTGATGTAGGCAACAAAGAGATATGTGTTGGGGAATTACTCACCACATCTCATAACTTACCTTTTAAATACAGAGCAGGACTTTCCACATGTTGCAGGTTGTGGCAAAAGCAGCAGGAGAGAACAGATTAAACACTTGTAAACGGTCTTCTCTTTTAAGTGCTAAAGTTTGGGCAAAAGAAACTGCCATTTTTCTAGGAAGAAAACAAATAAGTTGGTTCCCACCTAAAGCGCTTCTACTTGTCATGCTGGACAATGCAGCAGTTGTGATTCCTGTAGCAGTATTTAAAATTACAAGCATACTTAAATGAGTTTGTCAGTGAAACTTGGCTAAAACTTAACAGATCAGCGGGATGATACCATGAGAGCTTTACAATTTAAACCAAATCTCTTTTGGCTCTGAAGCCATCCTCAGCCCCATTGTGGTGAATACCCCAGATGGTTCAAGCTCTGTGCTTTCAGATCATTCTGTAGTGATTCTTCCATTTCTCCCTTTTTCATGACCCCTCTGTAGGCCAAAGTGCTGCATGTATGTGCTGTTCACAGACTCTCTGGTTGAGGAGTATGAGAGAAAGGCATTCCCTCTTGTTTTCACCTGGCCAGCTGCATACTTGAGTAAACTGAACGGTGTGATTGTGGGGTGGGGAGGGGAGATGGCCTTTGACAGAGACCAGAATGAAGGTATTCCAAGGTGGCTGTGTGGTTTAGCTTTCCTCATGGGATCAAACCCCGAAAGAGATCAGACTGAGTGTTAAGAAAGGAACCTCCCACTCTTCTGACAGCTACTGCCCTCTGCCCTAATGGCTTTTTGGAAAGCACATCCCTTCATTCATTAATGCATTCCTTTTTTACTCAGTGAATAACCCTGTTTATGCTCTAGAAATGTTGGTGGCAGGAGGCAGTGCATTATATACATAAACTTTCCGTGACTTTAAATGCAGTATTACCCTTTGTGTCTTTTTTCAGAGATGTCGAGCATCTCTAACTCTGAAGGCCATGGAAAGTCTACATGGCAGTCAGACACTGCTGTCTTTACCAGGTGTCTCCTGTTTTGTTTTTAATGCCAGACCTTAGTACTCGCAATGCAACTGTTTATTGAAGGTGAATTCCTTATCATACTGTCGTATGCATGATCCAGAACAACAGTTCTTTTGACCCTATAAAAAATTGATGAGTAGAATGGCTCAAAAAATAATCTCCACTGGAAATTTTATTAAAAGTGAAATTCAGCTAATTATTACAAAATTGACTGTCCGATTCATTCACCTGTCCAGGGCAGAATGGAAGGTCAACTAAGATTTGAACCCTTGGTAAGGAATTGTCACTTCATATTAGTGTAACAGGCACTCCAAAGATAGGATCACACATTACTGAAGGTAAGGGGTGCAAAAACCCACTTACGGATGTAAAAGCAACCTCCTGTACAAGTATGGTTATTGAGTAGAACATTGGTATTATAATCTCTCAAATGACAGCTTTATCTGACTGTAATTCATCATGAAGTAGAGTTTCTGGTGTGTCAGGAGTTCTCTTGACCTGATGCAAGAACTCTACAGCTTAACTTTATGACCTCAGGAAATTACACAGGTTATCACAATCCTAAATGTAGTGTTTCTCAGCCTGAAGATATTAAAATTTTTGTAATACCCACTTTTTATTACACAATGGAAACGTAAAAATTCTAAAACTTTGTCTTTTTGTCATAGCTCACACACACAATTGCACTGAAGTGTCTTAAGTATATATCCCAAGCTACTTGTTTGTTGGTTTTTATTTTGGAGTTAGCAGAAAATAAGTCTCAAGCTCTTAAATCTTCACCAGTTTTCACTTCATTGGAGTTGTTCTGAGAACTATAAACAGTACATTCAGAAATTAGCTCCTAGGTGGGATCTTTTGTGTCCTATGTGTATTATTGCAGGAACATTTTAGGTCTGTCCAATGAATTAGGAAAGGAGACTTCAGTGCCAAGTGCTCTTTGTAGTCACACAGATAGATCTGAGGTACAGTCCTGACCACACTGTCATCGCATGGCTCTGGAAACACTCATTTACTGCCTCAGAAGAAGGAACTGTTTTGTTTTCTCTTTCTCCAGAGGTTGGTTTGTGTGAAACTTGCTCCAGTTTTCCTTACAGCTTGCTGATAGGATTGCCTGTTGCTTGTCCAGGGATCCTATTTCTTGCAGCTAATCTGAACATGCATCTCAGGTTTCTTTTCAATCTGCTGAAATACGACTGTGATAATTTTATCTCGACAGCCTGTACGGCTCCACTCGTATTCAAGCGTCAGTCTGACTGGCTGTGGGTTTCAGGCACATGACCTTGGGAGAGGTACAGACTATTCATGTTGTGAAAGCCTTCTCTGTCAGGGCGTGTGTATGTGTCTAGTATAGCTTTGTAAGGACATGGCAGACACAAGAAACTGTCCTTCGATGTCTCTCACTGGCCAGACTGGCCACAGAACAGTTTTACTGGGCTTGTCCAGGTTCAGCTGGCAGCTCTGCCTGCTCTCTGCTTCCCTCCTGGTTTTGTTTTACTGCCTGTTTTCAGCTCACTGGAGGGTAGTTGATAATGTAGTCTGTGATAAACAAAATATGTAAACTCCTGACTATGTAGTAGATTGGTAGCACCACCAATTAGGAAAGTTGTCCAGCAGTTTCCATTATAGTGCCTTATAGTTTTTTGGAGTATTTGTAAAACTTTTAATGTTTGAACTGAAATTTTTCTAGCCAGCTGTTTTCCTTAGCCTGAGTATTTTTGGAATATTTCAGCAAAAGTGATTCAGTAAGACCGAGAACAAGGCAGGCATAAAAATAAGTTGGGTTTCTTCACATTTAAAGAAAACCTTGGGTTATTTTCTTTGGTGTGCTTTAGTGTTCTGTTACATTGGAAAAAAGGATGTAAACTTCAGCAGAGCACATGACCTTTGCATGAGTAGTACTTCTCTTATTTGTCCCTGTGGAAATCTGTCTGCATTTGGCCTATACAGTAGCCCTCAGGGGAAAACAAATCCAGAGCAGCTTATCTGTGTTAAGAACCGGCTGCAGATGAAGATCCTTGATGGAACCAGTCTCTCTACAGGTGCTGGAGAGCCTCCAAGTGTGCTCATGGCACCCGAGTTGTTCCTTGGTCCATGAGAAGTTGTCAAGGTTTCCGCTGTATTTGTCTTCGCGTGGCTTCGGGTACACAAGCGTGTACTGAGAAGTCAAATACTGTACCCATAAAGTCTTGCATACTCCGAGGGCAAAGCTACAGCTTCACAGGGAGCCTGAACTTTGGCATCTCCAGTCTCTTAAACACCGAGGCTGCTAAAGCAAACTAACACACAGCATTCTCGTTACTGAATTCCTCAGGAATAATTCTGCATATAGTGTGGCGTTGTCCTTGTTTTGTGGAGTAAAGGTGACAGAACCTCCAGTTTCTTTGTCATAATTACACTGCTTAGCATTCAAAACAACCTTGATTGAGGATCCCAAAGGACACTGGGCTTCCCCATCTTTCTCACATAAGGTATACATAGTGTCTATGCTTCTGGCAGCATTCTGGTAGGACAAAGCAGGGAGCGGGATTCTTCTTGTTCTTGGACAGCACTGTCTCAGGGGAAAGAAAGTGGCTTACATTCTAAGTTCTTTTCCATTTTGGTTTGTGAAGCACTGCTTTTCAAAAGTTCTGGGTTTTGCCATACTTCCAGCCCTTAAACAGATGTCAGAGGGAAAAAGACAAGCAGGAGGAAAATAAATATGTGAACATTTTGAAACCTTTGTTGTGGCGCGTTGGCCAATACTGAGTAAAAAATAATCCTGCTATCATCAGTGATTTTGATGTTAGGATTACACCTCTGTTCAGTTCTGCATTTTTTGTTGTTGCTGTTCTCTTTTAGCAATCTCCCTTTTCTTCAGAAAGAGCATTTTGATTCAATATCTCTTTTGTTCAGTGTGGTCAAATGAATGTTATTTCCTACTTAGTAAATACCCAATGCTTACTGTATTTCATTCACATGAGTAGATTTGCTTGAGATCAATGTGAATGTTTCATAGTGGGGTTAGCAAAGAGTTAATATTTTTTACCAAGCTGCATAATACTTCTGGATACATTTCTCTATTGATCCTCCAATCCTCTTACGTCTGCCTAAATAAGTTCTTTATGATGGAAAATAACTTTGCAATTTATAATGCTGTGAGATCACTTTCCCCTCAAAAGATCGTCTTTATATAGTCCTTCTTGCTTTCAGACTCACTGCTCCTGCTCCAGTTTCCTCTCTGGTAGTAATGGTTTAAGGATAAATAATAGGCAGAGTTTTCAGGAAATCATGTTTTTTACAAACTCAACTTATACCTGATGAAAACACAAACAAAATTCTGGCGAATGGGAGTCGTAGCATCTTAAAGAGATGCATAAATCAACAGGTCCTGCCCCCAGTTATCTGTAATAACAAGGCTTTTAGATTTTTTTCTGTCCTCCTTCATAAGATTTTCTGTGTTTGCTTGTCATGAGTTTCACTTCACTGGACCCCATGTTTGTTGACTGCTCGATGAGAAATGTCCTGGCCAAGGCATAAAGAGCATGGAGAGGGTATGTCCCAGTGACTCCACTCTACAAACAGTTTCCAAAGTTATAAAATAATTCATCAACTGGACAACTAAAAATACCATAGTTGAGTGGTTCATTAGAGACATGGCCTTTTATTAATGTGAGGCAGATTTTCCCGCTACAGAGGAACACATGTTTGGAAATAAGTAAAAAGAAGACATCCTACATCCTGGCAATTTATTCTAGTCAAAGGTTGCTATCCTGACGTCTTCAGGGAAACTGTCAATTTTGAATACTCTTAATTTGTGTCGTGACCCACAGGCCTTGGTATAGCAGTGTGTTAAGGGGTTCAGAAGGCTATTCTGAAATCAGTCGTTAGTTCAACTTAAATCCTACCTGAATAAATGGGTTACCAGCTGCTTAGACAAAAATATTTCAATTAAGATAGGAGAGTAACTGGTGAATTCCATGGATCAACATTTTTCCCATGTAATAATGCAGGAAAATTTTAAACTTCATGTTACAAAAAGGAAGGATGCTGTACAGCACAAGCTGATGTGCAGATAACGAGCAACTGTGAGTTTATATTGCTGTTGCAAGTGGTTTCGTGTGTACAGAAATAACTGCTGTGCAGGCCAGGCTGGGTGCCAGAGTCATCTTCTCTGCTTGTATGGAGCTGAGGTTGCCAGCACTTACCCTAAAACTGACGTAGCTGTTGGCATAAGCTGAGACTCGCAGTGTTCGCTTTGGTGTCTGAAATACAGTGCAGCATATAGGCGACTTCTGTACCAAAGGAACAGCAGAGATACAAATCTTCGTGTGTCTGATGAGAAGTAACAACTGGGTGTTTGCTGGAGGCCAGAGAGGGAAATGGGAGACCGGAGCACAAACGGGATTTTTCTGTTGGTGTCCTGCCACTTCCCAGGTGCTCTGACCAGAGCCTTACCACAGCATTTAGCTGGGGCAAGTCCAGAGGAGGGCCACAAATTTGGTAAGGGGACAGCAGCACGTCCCTTATGAAGACAGGCTGAGAAATTTGGGACTGTTCACCTTGGAGAAGAGAAGGCTGTGTGGAGACCTCACAGCAACCTTCGAGTAGCTGAGGGGGGCCTGTAGGGAAGCTGGAGAGGGACTCTTCATCAGGAACTGTAGTGACAGGACAAGGACTAATGGGTACAAATTGAGAGAGGGGAAGTTTAGGTTAGATATATGTTACAGGTTAGAAATAGTTTATAGTTTAGGTTAGATATATAGGTTAGAAATCTATAGATGGTGAAGCACTGGAACAGGTTGTCCAGAGGGGCTGTGGATCCCATCCCTTGAAGTGTTCAAGGCCAGGTTGGATGGGGCTCTGAGCAACCTGGTCTAGCAGAAGGTGTCCCTGCCTTTGGCAGGGGGGGCTGGAACTGGTCTGGATGGTCTTTAATGTCCCTTCCAACCCAAACCATTCTATGATTCTGTTTGCAAACAGAATTCAGGTTTCTGTGTACAAATGGGTCCAGAGAAAAAGGCTTAAAAGAAAGAAAAAAAAGGTTCTAGATCCAAAAATATTTAAAATCTTGGCTGTGCAATTGGAAGTAAAACTCTGTGACAGTTACGCTCCAATCATATTAATCAAGTGGCCTTTAAACAACAAAACCATTCAGATGATCAGCTGGGAAGTGGAGTTAGGATGTCAACTCAAGTAGACTCACTCTACTGACACCAAACATAACTTTGGAAATGAAACTTTGCCTCTAGCTGCATGATAAAGGAACTAAAACTCCCGCTCTCAGATAAAGTATGTAGTTCTCAGGGTATGTGGCACCATGACATGTGCTGCTCATCCCAGGAATTTACACCTTATGCAGCAGAACAGAAAAAACAATATAGGCACTGCATGAAGAAATGAGATACAGCTCATTCACAGAAAGTGCCATTGCATATGTCATCAGTTAATAGGCAGCACAGCATATACCAAAACTACTTTGAAAAATACTGTGTTGTTTGAGGTTTTTCTTTCTAGCTAAAAGGTCCTTTCAGTCCTTCTACACTCAGGAACAGAAGCTAGTATTTTTTACAGCATCTTTGTTTTCATACTCTCCTAGGAATTGTCCTACCTTATTTTCATCTGTTTTAATTTGATAAGCTCTGTTTGGAATTAATGTAAAATACAGATTCTTAGAGAAGCACTGAAGTTTACCTTTTATGAGGCAAAGCAGCCTTTATGAGTTCTGTTTATGCATTGCCGTGGCTTGCCAAAGAGTTTTGTTTGTATATATCCCAGAGCATGGCAATTTCTTGGACAGGGGTGTTTTCTGTCTTTGTTTCTGACTCCAAGCATATGGTCAGTGCTAAGGAAGAAGGGCAGAGTTTGCCCTAATTGGGTCAGATTCTGGCTTCTGAGAGCACCTTAGTGTTCAGCTCATTAAAAAAAAAAGCACAGAAACAGTGAGTATAAAGGATGTAATCTCCATCAAAGTAGCTTTAGGTCTGAGCAACCTGTCAGGATTCTCACTTATGGCTATGGAGGACAGGTATTTAAAATTGCAAGGAAAGCTGCAATTCCTTCAGATAGATCAGCTGGTCTGATTACCATTATTATTAATACTTTTGAGGGAAAAAGCTGATTTGGAAATGAGCTTTTTTAAGCAGCATGTCATTTTTGCATCATTTTGGAAAGAGCTCTGGCATCCAGATTCATATATCTAGCTGAAGAGGTGGAGACCTCAACATACTAAATAACTCACTGACTGAGACACTATTCTAGTAAACACACCAGAGAGATTCCTCTGGCACCAGGACAAACGGGGATGGCACAGCACATGTCCGTACCACTGAGCTCAGTCTCTAGACTGGGTGGCCACGAGCAAACAGCCTGCTGGCAATGTCTCTGGACTCTGCAAACTCCCAAACTCTGCCCAGGAGCCCTCTGGAGGAAGGAGGGCGGTTTAGAGCCAAAACCGTGCCAGGGACACTGTGGTGCTGTAGCAGTGCAGGCAACAGCTCCAGCTCTCAGGAGCATCTCGTTGCCCAGTTTCATTTACTAATATAGACGTATTCTTATCAAGGAGATGGGACCAAATAAAGAAGAAGCCATGGTTTGGTTCCTGTCACTCTCCGTTGTGTTGCAAGACGTGGTTATGAACCCTGTTGAATGCTGTAATAGGTTACTGAATAACTCTGGGCAACCTGCCCCCCCCCAACAGCTCCCGAAGTTAAGCTGGAACAAATCTGCTCTGGGAAAAGCCAGAGCCCAGCTTGACTGCTTTTCTTCTGCTGGGCAGGATCTTGCTGTCAGCAGGGTTTTTCAAGACACATTATACATTTGCTTTCAAAAGCCATGAAAATATTTGTGGGGAAATCTTGACATTGGATACAAAATAGTTTGTCTCCTGGGCCTAGCAGTGGACTCGGGGTGCTGCAGTAAATCACTGAAGCCCTAATTTCTGGCATTAGTAGGTTTTTTTCCAAGTTCCTCTATATCTGGCATTCTGTTTTCTCTGTTTACGAAGAAGTATTTTTATTGGTACCTTTTATTGGTACCTCAGTGCACATAGCGTGGTGATATTACTGTGGTTTGAGTAACAACATGGAGCTCTGTTGTCCCCGTGTTGCCAGATATTACCAATGCATGTGTGCAAATAGCTAAACAATCCAAATGGGACAAATTTGGTTTCGGAAAGAGACTGAGCTTCCAGGGCTTGTCAGCATCCGTTCCAATAGATCCAAATTGCGTCAGGATGTGCTTGTATTAAGATGTGAGAGAAATCACAGTCAGGAGGTGAACTGAAGGACTGGAACTGCACAGCTTTCATTCCTTTTCAGAGGAGTTTTCCTGAGTCATGGCTGTGAAGGAAATACTTGTTGATATACATTATACTAAGCAGACAATTCATTCCACACAGACTGTTAAAGTTAACTGCACAAAGTTTGTATCCATTTTTAACTGTAATGTGGAGATCTGTTCACTGTTTGCCCAAATTGTTGTTTTCAAATATAATAATGGGCATTGTGGGAAAGCTTAAACGTAGTAGAACTGCCTGTCTTGTTTCCACCTGTTTCACTGATGATCACAGGGATGGAGCTCCTCTCACATGAAGATAGGCTGAGAGAGTTGGTGTTGTTCAGCCTGGAGAAGACTCCAGGGAGACCCTGGAGCAGCCTTCTGGTACCTGAAGGGGACGTGCAAGAGAGCTGGAGAGAGAGAGACTTTTTACAAGGGCATGTAGGCATAGAACAAGGGGGAAGGAATGGCTTTAAACTGAAAGAGAGAGTAGGTTTAGATTAGATATTAGGGAGAAAATCTTTACTGTAAAGGGTGGTGAGATACTGGAACAGGTTTCCCAGAGTTGTGGATGCCCCATCCCTGGCAGTGTTCATGTCTAGGTTGGAAGGGGCTGTGAGCAACCTCGTCAAGTGGAAGATGTCCCTGCCCATGGCCTGTGGGGTTTGAACTACATGGTATTTAAGGCCCTTTCCAACACAAACCATTTTATAGTTCTGTGTTACTCACAATATCCAAAGGCTTAAGGAAAAAAAATTCACTGCTGTGTAGGCCAGCTGAAACTGCTGAGCACTCTGCAGTTTAATCATAACAATAAACATAGTGACATTTTTAGGGAGGTAGATTTATTTCTTTTCTTAGAAATAAATTCTGTGCTGAGTAAGCAGGCTACTTCTGTAGTTTCCTTGGCATAAATCAAAAATTTCATTTGACATCTATATGAGATTCATGCTTTGGGGTAAGGTTTCTAGTTTAATTTGCAAATATTTTCATTTTCCTTGGGCACAAGAATCCTTCCGCTCATCCTCCTTCCGTCTGGTAGTGTGGGAGCTTTGGTTTCCAGTTCAGTGTTCATAGTTTCATGGTTCTACAGTTAACACTCCCATAGTGTGATCAAATGAATTTTTGGATGATGGTGATTCTGCATGTAATTTGCCATGGTTGGGTTTTTAAAGTCTCAGGCAAAGCAGAACTGTTGCATCCAGCTCAGGACTTGATCCACAGCCTAATATGGATGTAGAATGTCTCTGGCCTCAGCCTCTCTGAGCATGTTCAGAGCCTGCCAGGATCTCACTTTGGACTGTTTGCATGACGAATTCATCCTAAGCAGTAAACAAAATGTCGTTAATGCTCTAAATAGACTGCCCTGTTTCCTGGGTTCTCTGTGGTTCAGCTGTTATTTAACTTCTACAACACAATTTTTTTCAAATCAGAAAATTAGTGTTTCAGCTTTTTGTCGCATCTGTGCAGGGACATATAGCAGAACTCTGGCACTGTGAAGCATCTGTTTTACTTAAAAACTAAACTTTGAAGATAATTTTAGCTCTTCTTTAATGTTGCTATTGTCCTAGCATTTACAAATTCCCTGCTTTTAAAATTTACCCTGAGAATGATGTTGTAAATGTAGTACTGTCATGCTGGCAAGAACTGGCAGTTCCTGGGTAGGACATGAGTAGTCCTGGGCAAGCAGCTCCGAGTGGCCCTGTTTGAGCAAGGGGTGGGAGCAGATGACCTCCAGAGGTCCCTCCCAATCCCAGCCACTCTGCAGGTCTGTGACACAGTTAAGTTGCTGCCTCCACAAGATTGCTCCTCTTCCTGTGAGAGCAGCCACCTGAGCATGGATGTTAACCACCTACTTAATTTTTCCATTGTTTATAGTTGTCAAAAAATAAGATTAAAACTCAAAATCTCTCTCTGGTGGCATTGTCTCCCTAGGAAACCTTGGATCTGCATTCTCTGACCATGGTGTGTGGCCACATGGGTCAGCTGGTAGCAGGGGATCTGGACATTGCACAACAGCCCACCTCAGTGGTTTTAAAAAGTAATATTATCTGTAGGGGAAGTCCCGTGGGTCCTAGAAGGGGAACCAGTGTGTTCCAATTTCTGTAAAAATACAGTCCAAAAAGAAGAAAAAAGGCATTCCCTCTGGAATGTTATTTCTGGCCCTTGTTTGTTTGTGTTAAATGGAAGGTCTAGAGGGAAGAGACTTTTTTCTTCATTTTACCCAGTGCCCTTGAATAGGAGGGATTCTCTTGCTAAGTTTTGTCTCTGTCAACTACAGCTGGTGATCAATTCACCAGGTCCCCCTACTTGTGCTCCAGTGTATTGAACCTGAGAGTCATCAAAGAATTACACTAGCTGTTTTTTTTTTTTGGAGGTCTGAATTACCTTCAGGGAATTGCTGGACCTTCCCAAATGGTAAGAAACTCTTCCATAATGTCGTGCGGCTGATCTCTGACCACCATTAATCATGTGCTCTAAGTGTTGTAGTTGTTTTCCTTGTCATGGAATTAGTGACCACCAAGCCCCGTTGGTGTCCTCAGCATTTCATTTGTAATGGCTTTGGAGTCATTACCCAATTCGTTTAATTGCTATTAAGGCCAAATGCAAGACGGAAGATGCACCCAACCACTACCACTACTCAGAGAGTAAGAGTTCAGACTGGAAAAATCTATGTATATTGTTGTGATTGAGATGGAAATTGTGTTGTTTCTGCTGCTATCCCCAGCAGATTTATCCAAGTTACTGTTTAGAAAATGGGGAATGTAGGGGGGGTTTGTATGAAACCCATCTTTAGAAAAGAGTTCATCAACTCTTGAAGACTGAATTATTTGGTACTGCATTTGGTTTTCAGGTTTTTTTGAAACTTAATGGATCTTAGATCTAACTAAGTCTTAGACTATTTCTCCCATCATTTCATTCTTTCCTGGTGTACCTCTAGCCCCAGACTAGACACCACTGAACATACAACATTGCTGGCATATAAATACTTGGGGGAGGGACCTAGTTTAGTGTGAAGACTGTAAGACACTCCTGAAAACTAGCAGAAAAAAAAAGTATTAAAAAAAAAAGCATTACAATGCATTTGTCTCTGTAGTCCTTAAAAATGGCTAAGTAGTTCTTGATTTTATCCAGCCATTACTGAATTCTTCTGTAGCACTAGGGGTACCCATAGTGTTGTAGGTATTTTTCTTTTGTTCTCACCAATGGTCTTGTAAACACATGGGTATGTGCTTTACTCTGTTCAGGTAATTAACTCTGCTGGGAAAGAAGTGCTCAGATGCCCTTCCTAAATGTCATGTTTTGTCCTCAGTTTCCTTGAATTAGAAGATATTTATTTGGTGCCCTCATTCACCAGTTGGAAATGAAAATAAATTATTTTCTCATTTTAAACATCAACTTTCAGGGTTTTTTTCACAGGCTAGGATTTGGGGCTCTAGCACAGCCTTGTATATGCTTGAATGGTCTTACGGGTTAAATGGACCAGGTCAGTTGAATATTCAGTGTGCAAAGCTAAATTTACCAGTCCCTTAAGTAATATGACATCTTCGAAAAACACAGATAAGGTGTTTTTTTAGTTCAGCCTTTTCTCTTGACAGCATACTTTTAAAGGACAAAATAAATAGGCGATTAAGGAAAATCGTTTCTGACCAATGTTCAGCCTTGGAAAGCTTCTTACTGCCCTGCCTGTGAATCAGGAGGGTACCAGGGTTTATCTCCTTGGAGCACACACGCGCACCTCCGCCTCCTCATAAATCTGCTGCTCGGTAGGTCAGCTCCTTGGGAGCTGGATCCGTCCCCGTGGGGCTGCGGGACTGGCAGGGCTGTGTGGTGGCCTGGCTCTTCCTCTGTCATGCTCTGGGGTTCATGTGCCACAGCTCTTACCTTGCCTTGGCCCCCCCCTTCCTCCCACCGTGCACGGAGGAGATCTCCTAGCTGAGATTTCAGAACGCTTTGGTCCTGGCTGAGTCCTGCTCGCTTGGCAGCAGTAAGCCAGGGCAGACCCACAGCTGGCTCCAGCTCTCCTCACCCCGGGCTCTGCAGGCAGGCAGGCAGATGCTCCTCGAATCGATGCAGGCAATCAGGAGACTCCCCTGCAGTGTTTCAGCACAAAGAATCCACGCTCAGCTGCACTGCCATGCTGGAAAAGCCTTTATTACCACCATTTTGCATACAAATTTTACTGGTGGAGAAAGACATACCTGGTGTAAGCTAAGGGGCTGGTGCACAGGGTAGTGTCCAGCTCCAGGCACTAAAATGCCCCCGACCTTTTTGGGTGAGGGATGTGTTGGATCCCCTACCAACTCCCGTGCTGGGTGTGTGTGGAAAGCAGGGTGGGCACGGTGTGGAGGGAGGGGAACCTTGGCTGTGTTAGATGCTGGGGCACTGGCAAAGTGTGTGCCTGAGATGGGGAACTGGATGTACTTTCTGTGTCCACGAATATAACAAGCAAAGCAAGAGTTATTTGTTGAGTTGAGAGGGGCCGTATTTTCCATAGATGGCCAATACCCACACCAGTCGTTTTTTTGAACTTTCTGTACAAATTGCCAAAGACTGACAGAAAATAAATTGAGGCGAAGGATGAGTTGTAGCACAAACTGGTGAAACACTGTTTCAAGTAACTGTTTGAAGGCTTGTTTTAGCATCTTGAAAGGAAGCAGGAATTCACGTGTTTTATTTTTAGCTTGCAAGGGTAGAGTTATTTAATGTTCCTTTATATCTCATCTCTGAAAATGTTCTCACTGAGGCAGGATCTGAAGTCCTGGAGCTGGTTAACCCAAGACTTGCCTGCCTGTGAAAATTTATTTTTTCAAAGGGGAATTACTGAAATTGTTTTTCCCCTTTAAAATTTTAAGTAGAACTGAGTCCAGACTCCAAAATCAGTAGAGTGTTAAAATACTTTCTGCTGCTGGCAGTGATTTGTGATTCACAGTATATTGTTGGGCACATTTTGCTTTCAGGACCTCATAAGCATTTTCAGACTTTTATTATGGAGTTGCTTTTGTTGCCATTTGCTTTGATTTTGGCTCCCATTAGATTATGGGAGTTCTAATTTTTATAAAGGAATATTTTTATCCGAGATTTTAATAGTATTGCTGTGACTGGGCCTTAAATCTCTAAGCAGAGATGGGATGAGCTACACAGAGCTAGTGCTGAAAAAAACCTCTCTTGCATTTCCCTCTCCCCTCCTCCCTGGTCTCTGAACATCAATATCATGGCTCATGCTTTAGGTTCCTGAAAATCAATGAAATATTTATGATACTTGTTTTTCCAGCAGCTGGATAATGAATGGGGTTGCAAGATGTTGCTGGTCAATACTCGCCCCTCTTGTCCAGTACTCTTGGGTCAACAAACATGCATCTTAACCTCCTTGTGAGACTGCTCTTATTTGCCTTGCTTTTCTTTCCTGTGAGGCAGCAGAACAGTGTCAGCAGCAATGAAATGAGAGCTATCATTTCCTCGAATGGGTAAGACAATCTGCAAAGCATGTATTAAAAATAAAACAGGAAGTCAGTGATTATCAATTTTTAGCAAACACGTTTCTGCTGATCTTCAGACTGATGCCTAACGGTAACAAAAGGAGAAGCCCTGCATCTGGGCAATGTAATTTGTAGTTATCTGTAGTATCTTTTCCCCTCATTAAGGCATGGATGGTTTTTATTTTAAGGCCCAAGACCTGTAAGAATAATAACAGAGGTCTAATGTTGTTGCTTATAAACAGCGTGTGTTGAACAGCATGGCTGGGATAAATAGGTATCGGGTTAAAAAAGAAAAAGAGAGCGTCTTTTTTTGTGCATTTACAGTTTTCTGAAGTAAAAGGCAGCATATGGCACTCCTAGCAAGGAAGAAGTCCCTCCTTTCAGAGACTCTCCCCCAGCTCAAGGAGTTAGTGATTGCTTCCCACCCTTATAAAGGAGTATTACTGGCATCCCTGTGCCGAGTGGCGTGCGTGTGGGTGACGGGAAATCAGGCTTCCTCCAGACCTGGCCACCTGCTTGCAGAGCAGCGATGGCAGTGGGAGGGGAATCCACCTGCCAGCAGGCTGAGAGTCTTGGTTGATGTCTGTTCTCACCGCCGGAGAGGAGCCAATGCTCTGCTGCACGGGCAGCTTCTCCTTATTGCATCTCTTTTCCCTTTGAGAAGAGTCAAGAGTGTTCATTTGGACCCCGCTGCAGAGGAGAGGGAACAACCTGCACACCTGCCAGGAAAGGGAATCCTACACAACTGCTCCCGCTCAGAAGAGATTGGGAGCTGGGCCAAGCATTTCATACGTGGGTGATTAAAATTAGACTCCTGCATCCATATGTACGTTCTCATTTTGAAAACACTTCCTGGCTTACTTTTCTCTCCTGCCTGTTATGTATTCCCTGAATGGGAGAATGCTTCCACCTTTCTTGTGGCTTTGACAGTGGCCCTTGCACTCACTGAAAGTACATTTATCTTTTCTGTCTGTAATCATACCTGATCACAGGCACAGGAACACAGCTCTGTCTTTCTATTTTCCACTAATACTCCCTTGACAAGTATCTTCTTGAAAGGGAAAAAACAGTGATAATCTCTCCTTTGGAAAAACAGCCAAGTTTTGCGGCGGACTTGGCTTTTTGCCTGTCCTCCCGTGGTGCTTCAGCCTGAGCAAACTGAGACCTTCCTGCAACCCACACTGGCTGATCCAGAGAAGTCCAGGTCTTGCTGAAAAGGCATCCTGAGGAGGAAGGGGAGAAGGTAGGCAGACGGGCACAGCATTCAGCTATGATGTGCGTGTCTGCAGCCTGTTCTGTTCACAAGCACCAAAACCACCGAAGGATAAAGAAGCGATAGGGCAGTGAGTGCATGGCTGCGTGACCTCCGATTTGAAGGATGGAGACATGCACATACTAAAGCTGTTGGTGCAGGAGGAGTTTGTGCAAAATGCCAGCTTTCAGTGTCAGATGCATAAGATCACAGAGATGCTTATCACCATTAGACAATGATTTGTTCCTGAGAGTTCTGAAGCATTCCAAGATCCCAGTACTTCCAGAAAGAAATCCTTACATTGCAAAACACTTTGGAGTATTTTTAATGTTTCCTCTTAATGGCCCTTCGTAGGAAAATGAGGAGACTTCCTGGAATTAGCAACTGCTAGGAAAACCCTATTAATGCTGCTGTTTTATGAGCAGCCGGATGTCTGCATCCTCCTTCGCACTGTGTACCCACTGCAGTCTAAGGGCTACCAGTCAGGAGAGAGCAGTGGGGACCCACATTGCCCTGGAGGCTGATTATTTGGGTCACGTCTTCAAAGACAGAATTCTTCCTTGGCTAAACTCCTCTGGGCAAGGAAGCAGCAGAGCCTCTGCTGTGCCGTGCGTGCTTGGCTGGTGTGGGCTTGCCCATCACCCTGGTAGTTGCAGGGCTGTTCCTGGTCCCGGCCCTTGCACGTTGACATGCACTCCCATACAGTTCAGCAGCCATCCCTGTACCTTTCCTGGGGAAAAACCTGCTCACACAGAAATGCTGAAATATTTTCCCTGTTGGAGCACATCTTGGATGGTAAATTAAGGCTTGAATCCTCCCCACATGGTCCCAGCTGGGGCTTGGTGAGGGTGCATGGGATCTCCCTGCGCTGGGTTTCCTTTCCTTTCCTCTGGAACAGCTACAAGCTGCTGGGTGCAGGCCAAGGCAGAGGCAGAGGAGGCAGCTGATGCACACCCCATTCTTGCCCTAACATGGAGTGAGGACAAGGCTGCAGGGCACACATAGATACAAAAGCTTTTTTTAAGTATCAAAACTAAGAACAAAGCACCTTGTATAGTAAAGCGAAGTTTATAGCTTTTTCCAGCCTGGAAAAAGGCTTTTCAGAGCAGATAGTGCCGGCATTGTCTCCTAACAAGTCTGCAGGCTTTACTCGAGGTAGTTTATCTCAAGCTTTTTTTTCATTCCTGCAAATTTTAAATTGTCCTCCCAGACCCACAAAATTAAACAAAAGCAGTGACTTTAAAACAAAATATCCCAATAAAAAAGCCCAAGCGAAATTCATACATTTTTACAGAGCAGCTGCCAAAAGCCTGCCCATAATTGTAGTTTTAAGAGGACTTGCAATTTATGCATAGCCTCTAAACATCTCCCTCCATCAGTAAGTTTTCTGGTGCCATGTGGAGTACAGGGGTATGGCGCTGCTAACACTAGAGATGCACGTATTCATTGTGTACAAGCAAGAGGACAAGGTATGTATAAAATACTTAGAGAATTACTCAACAGCTATTACTGCCATAAAAATGTTGGCAACTGAGCACAGGGGAGAAGCCAAAATACGTTCCCCAGAGAGCAGAAGGGGAGCAGGACTGAGCAGTTACGTGTTGGCTCTGGGAATTGAACCATCCCCATGTGTGCAGCCCCCGTGCATGCTGTCTCTTGCCTGGGAAGGCTGTTGGAGCCTGTCCCCCCACAAACAAAGGTGCAAAAGCCTTTACGTTAATGAGAGGGGAAGATAGAAATTATCTACAGAGGAAGGAAGTCTTTTGAGAATCACATTGCACTGTTTCAACTGCTTAAGGAAAAGCCTGTTTATAACAGTATCCTATCAATAGGAGGTGTCTGTGTAGGTGTGTGTATATATGCGTGGAATGTATGTGTATGAGGAGAAAGAACTTCCACTGTGGTCTGTCAGCCTTAAGCACATGGCTTCTATTTTTCCTTAAACCCTGCAACTTCATTTAAAAAAAAGAAAAAAAAAGACATTAAGAAACTCCCAAAGTAGAGTGCATGTGAGTGTGTATGTGAGTGTGTGTGTGTGTGTGTGTGTGTGTGTGTGTGTGTGTGTGTGTGTGTGTGAGGGAGTATGAGTAACTTATCTTCACATTTAGCTGGAGCCTTGGTATTGTCAAAGCAGCTGAATCACTGCCTGAGAGCTGCCATCTTTGCCATGGTGATAATTTGTCAGAGTGCCAACACTGCTGCCTACTGTCTCTGAAGAGCTGACCTTGTAACAACATCAACACTCTTTCTTTGGCTTTTGCTGACATACTCTAGGCTCTGGAAACTGTTTTCAAAACAAATATATAATGAAGTGTTGTGCTTGTAAAAGCAATTGTGTTTCTGTCCATCAGATTATTTTAGGGTGTCTCGCCTGCCAAAGGGCAAAGTGAAGGAACAGACAGGGAGGACACAACTCCAGATAAAAAATGAGGGGCTTTCTCTATACAGGAATGAGGGGAATCAAAATTAGCCGTCACAAAATCAGAAGTTAATGGTAAAGTGGCAACTTACAACTCCTTGTGCAGTTCCGTTATAAACTTTTGTTTCTCAAAGCAAGGTGCAAAGTGAGCAGAGCTCTACAGACAACAGGAAGAACACACAAGAGCCAAAAGCAAGGAAAGCTCCTGATTTAATGCTTGCTATATACTGTCTTTCTTCATGCAGGCAGGAAGAAATTGCCACCTAAAATACTGATGGAGACTTTGCATCTAGACATTTGATACAGAGAAATGAGAGAGGCTTAGCTTAGCAAGTGGGATAAAAGCATTGCTGGTACCTGAAAATGTCAATCTTCTTGGCCCTAGGTTTAAGCTACTCTGTACCGGATGACCTGACAAGTTCATACATTCCCCAGTTGTGGGGGATTATCTGAGCACTTTGTATTCCCGCTGTTCACATGTGTGTACAGGGCACACCTGCAAAGGAAGCAGAACAAGCCAGACACACAACTCACCCCACACTTGCTATGTCTTTGATTGTGGGGACCAGTGATAATGAAATGCTGCTACTGATTTCTTTTCTTCTTGCTGTCCCTACTAAACTAAATTAATATAGCACTCACTGGTGTCCTAAATGGCATTTCATGGAAAGATTTTGTGATATCAGAGACTGGGTAGCGGATGCATGACAGACTTTCCATAAAAACTGCCATGCAATGCACAAAACCCATACATATGGTTAGGTAACAGCAGTTTTAATTTTAGCTATAGGATTGGAAAATGCAGTTAGTTTAAACCTAGTACTCTGTAGGTTAAGACCAGAATGAAAGATGTAGCTAAGCAAAGTTTGGAGGCAACCCAAACATGAGACACCCCAGTTTTCACTCCCCCTCAGAATTCTATTTTCAGGTGTTGCCAGAAAGGAGAACACTCTAATTTATACCAACATGTTTCACCTGGAACCTTCTGAAAGTGCAATCCTTTGGATTTGTTGAAGTCAGGTGAATATTTCATATAGCTGAAGTTTCACTTCTGCATGTAGAAGTAAAAGTTACTCTTGATTTTGCATAACAGAGGATAAAAATTGTATTGTTTGTCTGCTTTCTCACTTACTTGAAAAATCTTCAGTGTAAAGCACTCTGAATTCAGCTTCTTCTGACACTTAGAGGAGCTTTGAGATTTGTGGGATTTGGCTCACATGCGTCAGTGTATTGCTCTGTCTTTATGTGTGTGTTTGTATATATATATTTATATTCAATATGTTTATATATTTATTTTTAAATAGCTATATAGATATATATATATATATGGCCAGCAAAACTGCAGAAAATTATGTTTGAGAGAAACAGCGAGCAAATTATATTTTACTATGCATTGCTTTCCAGCTTGCTTGTTTTTGCGGTTTAGTGCTGGATTTTAACCTGCAAGTTTCTGTTTGATCTACATTTTTTTCTCACGTTTCTTCCTGTGTAGCGCTTGAATCAATAGGCCAGACAAACAAACAAACAAGCAGGAGAAGACTGAAAGCAGGATTTTCAATAATGTGGAAATAACTTGCCATGGGAGTTATTTTCAAACCTGTTGGCCCTTTGCAAGGCAGACAGCTAGTCTGTTACTCTTAGACATGGGAATGATACAGCATCTCAACTTGCAAAGAGTGAGTGCTGGAAGTTGCTGGGCCTCTTGCGTGTTGTCTAGATGGGATGTGCAACTTTAACTTTGAAAGGAGCATTTGTGCCTAAAAAAAAAGAGGTTTTGTTGCCTTAACCAAAGGCATACCTAGGAATGGAAATCTGAATGGTCTCCAAGCTATGGTGGACAGGCAGTAACTAAATCTTTTTAAACATGGCCACCCATACGCCTTCAGATTTGGGAAGGCTTAGGAGCTTGTTGGGTGGGCTGTGTCTAAAACGTTTGCCTGAACCAAGCTTGTAACAGAAATTTGGTGCAAATTAGCCTCTTGAGATACTCCTGAAAGCTCAGTTGTCTGTGCAATGGAAACATGAATTTTTTCTGATAGTGAGAAAATTCAGTCATTTAGTGCCTGAAATTAGCTCACAAGACACATGGATTATAATTCATTCAACTTTGTATTAAAAGCAGACACTAAGTTTTGGTGCACTATTTTCAAGATAAATGTCAATCCCCTGTACAGCAGAAGCCTGCTTCTTACAGGTTTAGCTTCTTCTGGATGGATGGCAAGAAGGACTTTCAGAATGACTTTCCAGGGGACTGTACGCTCTTACTGGCAGTGCCTGATTTTAGCTAATGGTTTTATTAGCTTATGCTATTTTTTTCCTTCTTATGTGAGTGAGATCACACAGCAGAGACCGTCCCAGCATGCAGCCCTTAATAATAGGTAAGGAAGATTTTTTATCAAAGGACAAATGAGAAATTGCTCCTTTTGAGAAAGCTAATTTGAGACTATGTGAGGCAGACCTGCTAGGATTTCTATCAAACAGTGCCTAAAAAATGTAAATTGCTTTTAAAAAGTGAGTATTGCTTGAGTGTTTGCTTCTGAAACCAAGGGAGCCGAGCATTAGCTGCTCAGTGAGCAGAGTATCAAACTGGACCATAGAAGGAGAAGAGGAAAATACCATGGAAAACAGGCCTGGAGGCTGAGCCAGATTTTTTCCTGGTTTTGTGCATAAAAAGACCTTGTTACAGCCGTATCCTTTAAGCCCTGTGGAGTCAAGATGCATTGCCAAGAAATGCTTTTGCATCTCTGATCCCATGCTGCCTCCTCCACCAGCCTGTATTTTTCTAAAAATAATCCTGATTTCATACCTTAGCTGATGGACCTTCTAGCAGCCACAATAGACACAGCCTCCCTGGAAAACAATAATATGTAAAAGCATTGGATCCACTCTTTGAGGGAGGTTGTACATAGCTTTTGAAGAGGCATCCTTTGTATTTTGAGCTGTGCTAAAATGTAGTAAGCTTTTCCTAAGCTCTTTCTGCTTCCTCAGAACAAACAAGTCGCTGCTGAATACCAGGTACCTTACTCAGCAGAAGAACAAGAATTCCTTTTTTTCTTTAAAACAAACAAAACAAGAAGTCACTTGGCAGGGGGGAAAGAAAGGATTTGTTTTCCTGTCCGTGGGGAGATTCGTCAGGTAGCATAGCCTGAAACGTCTGCTCAGGGTGTGTGACAGTCACTAACAGTCGAGGGAGCGTCCCGAGACAGGTGTCATATTCTCCATTTGATAAGCAGGGAGAAAAGCTGCCCTGCACTGGCAGCACAGCTTTTTTGGGCTATGGGTCCATGTTGCTGCACTGTCAGTGGCAGATCCCTTCTCCCACACACACTGCTCAGCCCTCTTCGTGCCACCATCCTCACAGCTGTATCAGCTCTTTTATCTGTTTGGCTCCCTCAGGAAGCTTCTACACCAGATCTGCTGCTGGACCAGCAGTAATGTACAGCTGTGCATATTGTGGATGTAAGAGCTTGCAGGCAGCCCTGAGGTGTTATACATGTATTCATCAGGGTGCCAGAGGTAGGGAAAATACACTGATGGTCATCCAAAGCATTTTCCCAGCACATAGATGACTGTGGCTTGCTGACTCCCTGAGCCAGAGATAAGGTCTCCACATTTAACAAGCATTAGAATGTGATGACATGGTGGTGTGAACGTCCCCAGCCTTCATTCCCTGGGCCAGGCTTGACTGTCTCTGTTCTAAGTGATGCTTTTCCTCTCAGTTTTTTCTCCACAGCAAAATACGAAGGAACTGGTGGAGTTTGATATGTGCCTTGTAGACATGCTGCACCCCGGACTACCTAGGCCTGACTGAGCAAAGCTGGACCTTAAAATTCACTGTGGATATATCTGTATCCATAAGGTTTCCCAGTCTATAGACAGATGGCACCAGAGCAAACCACGCAAACATTGATACAGGAGGCAGCACTTCCATGTGGTGGGTTGACCCTGGGTTGACTCCAGGTGCCCACCAAAGCTTCTTTATCACTTCCCTCCTCAGCTGGGCAGGGAAAAGAAAATACTCTGAAGGCTCACGGGTCGAGATAAGGACAGAGGGAGATCACTCAGCAGTTACTGTCACAGGACACAGACTCAACTTGGGGAAGTTAGTTACATTCATTATCCAGTCAAATCTGCAGAGGATGTGATTGTTCACTCCGATGGTCCTTCCACAAGCAGAAATTGAACATTGTTCATTTTTCTTTTTTATTTTTCTTTTTTAAAGGTAAAAGGGTGAGATGTCACCCTGGTTTTTCTACTGTTCTGTGTTTTTACTTTTGTAGTAGAAGTTCTCATGCATTTTCTATAAACATAGCTCTTGTTTTTCTAAACGGCCTAGAATGTTTTCTGAACTTCTAGATTGTTGTTCATTCCTTTCTCCAAGGCGGAGAAAGATGATAGACTATGTTCCTATCCTGTAAAATTGCAGAGGTGTTAACCTCATCTACCAATGTGTGATTGTTTTAAGAGAGGTATAAAAAGGTGAGAATAAAGGAGGGCAGGGTCCTTCGCCCTGCTGAGTGGTCCTGACCTGCTGTCTGAATCTGCGTGTTCGTGTCCGACACTGCGACAAAATCAAAGGAGGATAATGAGAAATAAAACCAAATTTAAAAACACTTTCCCCATACCCTTCCCTTTTCCCCAGGCTTAACTTCCAGTTTTTCTATACTTTGTCCCCCCCCAGCAGCACAGGGGGGATGGGGAATGGCATCTGCAGTCAATTCATCACACATTGTCTCTGCTGATTCTTCCTGCTCAGGGGGAGGACTTCTCATACTCTTCCTCTGCTCCAGTGTGGAGTTTCTCCCGTGCGAGACAGTTCCCCATGAACGTCTCCAATATTTGTCCTTCCCACTGGCTGCAGTTCGTCATGAACTGCTCCAGCATGTTCCCAATGGGTTCACAAGTCCTGCCAGTAATCTAGCTCCCATGTGGGCTTCTTCTTCCATGGGGCCACAAGTCGTGCCAGGAACCTGGTCCAGCATGGGCTTCCCACAGTATCACATCCTCCTTTGAGCATCCACCTGCCTCTGGTATGGAGTCCTCCACAGACTTTAGGTGGATATGTGCTCTACCATGGACCTCAGTGGGCTTCAGCGGAATCTGCTCTCTGATACTGGAGCACCTCCTCCCACTCCTTCTTCACTGATCTAGGAGTCTGCAGAGCTGTTTTGCTCACATATTCTCATTCCTTTCTCCGTCTGCAGTCATTGTTCGTGCTACTACCATTGCTGGTGGGCTCAGACTTGGCCAGCAGCAGGTCTGTCTTGGAGCTAGATGGCACAGACTCCATTGGACATGGGGGGAAAAGCTTCTAGCAGCCTCTCCCAGAAGCCAGCCCTGTAGCCTACCCTCTACCAAAACCTGTCCACACAAAGACAATACACAGCATCATGGAGAGTTGTCCTCTGCCATTTCAAGGGAACAAGAAACGATTAACAGAAAAGCCTCAAACGGTTTCTGTCACCCAGGAACATGTACTGGTTCAAGAGTAAAAATCAAAAAGTGGTTACAGTGTGGCTACAGCTGTAGCGCATCAAAGAAGGCAAGCAACATCGATGGCATCCGTGTGCAGGTGTTGGCCAGCTTATCCCAGACTGTTGTTTGACAGTACAGCACATCAGGCTTTTGGCTCCTAGAACCAGCTTCAGGGGATC
>VZTE01002788.1:245573-305941 GCA_013397775.1 Eulacestoma nigropectus | reverse complement strand
CTCCGATGGTCCTTCCACAAGCAGAAATTGAACATTGTTCATTTTTCTTTTTTATTTTTCTTTTTTAAAGGTAAAAGGGTGAGATGTCACCCTGGTTTTTCTACTGTTCTGTGTTTTTACTTTTGTAGTAGAAGTTCTCATGCATTTTCTATAAACATAGCTCTTGTTTTTCTAAACGGCCTAGAATGTTTTCTGAACTTCTAGATTGTTGTTCATTCCTTTCTCCAAGGCGGAGAAAGATGATAGACTATGTTCCTATCCTGTAAAATTGCAGAGGTNGATTGTTGTTCATTCCTTTCTCCAAGGCGGAGAAAGATGATAGACTATGTTCCTATCCTGTAAAATTGCAGAGGTGTTAACCTCATCTACCAATGTGTGATTGTTTTAAGAGAGGTATAAAAAGGTGAGAATAAAGGAGGGCAGGGTCCTTCGCCCTGCTGAGTGGTCCTGACCTGCTGTCTGAATCTGCGTGTTCGTGTCCGACACTGCGACAAAATCAAAGGAGGATAATGAGAAATAAAACCAAATTTAAAAACACTTTCCCCATACCCTTCCCTTTTCCCCAGGCTTAACTTCCAGTTTTTCTATACTTTGTCCCCCCCCAGCAGCACAGGGGGGATGGGGAATGGCATCTGCAGTCAATTCATCACACATTGTCTCTGCTGATTCTTCCTGCTCAGGGGGAGGACTTCTCATACTCTTCCTCTGCTCCAGTGTGGAGTTTCTCCCGTGCGAGACAGTTCCCCATGAACGTCTCCAATATTTGTCCTTCCCACTGGCTGCAGTTCGTCATGAACTGCTCCAGCATGTTCCCAATGGGTTCACAAGTCCTGCCAGTAATCTAGCTCCCATGTGGGCTTCTTCTTCCATGGGGCCACAAGTCGTGCCAGGAACCTGGTCCAGCATGGGCTTCCCACAGTATCACATCCTCCTTTGAGCATCCACCTGCCTCTGGTATGGAGTCCTCCACAGACTTTAGGTGGATATGTGCTCTACCATGGACCTCAGTGGGCTTCAGCGGAATCTGCTCTCTGATACTGGAGCACCTCCTCCCACTCCTTCTTCACTGATCTAGGAGTCTGCAGAGCTGTTTTGCTCACATATTCTCATTCCTTTCTCCGTCTGCAGTCATTGTTCGTGCTACTACCATTGCTGGTGGGCTCAGACTTGGCCAGCAGCAGGTCTGTCTTGGAGCTAGATGGCACAGACTCCATTGGACATGGGGGGAAAAGCTTCTAGCAGCCTCTCCCAGAAGCCAGCCCTGTAGCCTACCCTCTACCAAAACCTGTCCACACAAAGACAATACACAGCATCATGGAGAGTTGTCCTCTGCCATTTCAAGGGAACAAGAAACGATTAACAGAAAAGCCTCAAACGGTTTCTGTCACCCAGGAACATGTACTGGTTCAAGAGTAAAAATCAAAAAGTGGTTACAGTGTGGCTACAGCTGTAGCGCATCAAAGAAGGCAAGCAACATCGATGGCATCCGTGTGCAGGTGTTGGCCAGCTTATCCCAGACTGTTGTTTGACAGTACAGCACATCAGGCTTTTGGCTCCTAGAACCAGCTTCAGGGGATCTAACACCTAGCACTGGGAGAGGAGTTGGCAAAACACTGATCCCTCGTTTGCAGGCTCAGTCGCTCAGAGAACACTAACGGGGTGACCCCCTGTGCAGAGTGTCAGGCCAACATAAGCTGTGCCTTGTATGCTGAGGCAGGTTTGACACCAATGTGCTTGTGTGACAGTCTCAGATGCAGGTCAGGTTTGTGCTGCTACGGTGACCTGTCAGTCACAGGCTGCTTCAGTGGCCATGGCTACCCAGCATCAGCTCGACCATGGAGGAAGTGGGTTGAGCATTTTGTGTACATACAGCAGGAGGATCAAGTGGGCTTCAGGAAAAAAAAAATGCTAAGTGGAAGACTTTCCCTTCATCTTGTCCTGGGTTTTATCACCTGCACAGAAATGTGTGACCTTCATTTAAAGACTTCTTTTCTCTGATGTAAGTGTCCTAATCTTCAGCATTATGCCCAACTCAGTGTGTCTCAGTGTCATTCTGATGGTATACAGTTTCACAGTGTATCAGCAGTTAATTTCTCATTCTCCATCCCATATGATAAGAGGTTTCCCCTAAAATGTTAATTGCCCAGTCTAATAAACATAGACATTTCTACTCTGACTTATTTCACCTTTAGAAAACACTCTGGAAGTTAGCAGCCATTTGGCTCGGTTGTGCTGGACCAGAAACATCCACAGCAAAATCGGTACAATCACCGTGTTTATACTGCTGTGAATAAGGAGCCAAGTCCACTTGCCTCTGGGTATGTACTGGCACAGTAGGTCCTGCAGTCAAGTGCCCTTTGAGATTTGGAGAAGATTCATAGTTTTGCTTTCACTCTGTGGCCAGAGTTCAGCGTAAAATTAAAGCCTTAGTGGAAATAGCAAGAACATAATAACGTGTGTGAACAGTATTTGAAACTCTGGGGGTTGGGGCACGGGGAAATATGGTCTATAAAAACATTGGCAAGTGCTATTTTTCCCTACATTTGAAGTAGTGAAGTATTCAGTAGTTAGTGAAACATACAGCATTCACAAACAAAAAAAACTATTGAGGGTAAACAAAGATTTTCCCAAGGGCATTTGCAGCTGCTCAGTTTAGAAATTTAATCTGAAGGTCTCTGCTCAGTGAAATGGGCTTTTGATTCGTGTCTTACCATTTTGTTTTTGAGGTGATTGGATTGGAAATTGTGGTAAGATACTGGAAATTACTTCAAAATCCTGTACTATTTAGAGGTCTATACAACAAGAGGTCTACAAAAGCCTTTACTATTTAGAAGGGCTATACAACGTCAGAGCTGTATTTATTGTTTTAGCAAATAAATTTTTCAAGCTGTCAAACAAGAAAGAGGTTTCTCACAGACACACATTTTGTGTTTGGTCTTAGCACATACCTGGGTGAATTCCTTGGGGAATCCTTGCCTTCCTCAGAAGACGGTGCCTTTCATGTCACTTGGATGAGGACTAAGCACTATTAGTCAGAAAGATGAAAACTGGTGCAGTTGCTTTAGTGAGACAGTGGGATGTTTAGACTTTTGGCTCACTTGATTTATTGCTCAATTATTAGACTCTGCCCTGGCACTGATATGTGAGAGACAGGGAGAGCTATACATTTCTGCCTGATTTCTATTAACAGCCTCCCAAATAACAGCCCGTGTTAACAGCTGCTTTATCCTTTTCATGTTTAGAGAAGAAATGTCTGAAAGCTTTTATACTGTCCAAGTGAGTTTGGGAGAGAAGGAGGGAGCCCTCATCTCCAGCTCAACTTTTATATGCGTTCCATTTACTTTTTCACAAAGAGCAGTGAAATCCAAGGCACGTCGTAATGCTCATTGCTATTTTCTTATCTCCTTATTTATGCAACAGTTTAGAGAGAGGCTAACAGGTATGTAATTGATGAACTATTAAGGGCTGAGTGTTGAGGACATCTGGTGTATGACCTGAGTGATGAGTGAAAGTCAGCTGATCAATCAGTTTCTCTCATGCTCTTCACAGCTAATCTTTATGTTGATCCTGGTGGAGGGAGCGATGTCTTTGGTTAAGAAGCAATGGTATTTTACACTGTGCACCTACACTCCAAAGAGACTGTGTGTGTGTTACATGAGATAATATAACTGCCCTTTTGTGTGTTTGCATGGAGTAAGACCTGTGAAGTACTCAGGCTGCTTGGAGTTGACACTGCCAGTGTTGCTACAAGACACAAGGAACATAGGAACTGAAAATTCTGAGAAAATCTCCATTAAGACCTAAATTGACTCCAGGCTGGATTTACTGAGCAGCTCCAGAAACTGCGGATAGGTTCATATGAGCATGAATTAATGATCGTTAATAATAATTATGATTCATAGGCAAGGGATGTGTGCCTTGCAAAAAAGTTTCCTTTTTAGCTGCTTACACCTTGCCCTCTCTATTTTCACCATCATTTGGCTCTGCTGTGTCGCTTCTCTCCTGCTCTGATCCTGTCTTTCATCATGTCTTTACCTGTTACTCAGCCCGCTTCTTCGCTCCTCCTCCCCAATGTCTTCTGGTGTCCCAGGCCGCTCTCATGCCCAGGAACTCCCCTTTCTCTCGACTGTCTCTGGTCTGCCTTGCTTGCTCTCCCCTCTACTGTAACAAACACTGACCTGGGGCTCAAAGGAACAAGGTAGTCCCTGTCTTCATATCAGGCTGGTGCTGAGCCACTTGGATTATTTTCCAGACAGTGCTACCAGGAATGGTCTGTCTTGGATATTTCTAAAGTTCTTGTCTATGTGATCTTATTATCACACCAGGCTCATAAATGTCTGTTTCTAGCCGAGAAAAATGTTGTGAGATAAGATGTGCTCTTAATCCTGTTTATAGACAGGGGACTGGAATCAGAACAAACTGTGAATTAAGCCAGAGTCCTCCTGAATTACAAATTAGGAGCATAGTGCAATCTTTATGAATATGCTCTTTGTTTCAGTTTGCCTGGATAGTTTTTTAAGTATGATTGCAGAAGAATGTGGTTATGTGGGACATGGAGAAGGCTGAGGAACTGAGCTACTTTTTTTGGTTCAGTTTTTACCAGCAAGTGCTCCCACCACACAGCCCAAGTTACAGAAGGTAAAGGCAGGGACTGGGAGAGTGAAGAACCACTCAGTGTAGGAGAAAATCAGGTTTTAGACCATCAAAGAAACCTGAAGGTGCAGAAGTCCATGTGACCTGATGAGGTGCATGTGTGAGTCCTGAGGGAACTGGCAGATGACGTGGCTAAGCCACTATCCATCATATTTGAAAGGTTGTCTGGTGAATTTCCCACTGACTAGAAAAGGGGAAGCATAGCCTCCATTTTTAAAAAGGTAAAACAGGATGGATTTGATGGATGGACCATTCAGTGGAGAGGGAATTGGCTGGATGGTCACACTCAAAGAGTTGTGGTCAGTGGCTCAATGTCCAAGTGGAAAGCAGTGACTTGTGGCATTCAGGGGTTGGTATTGGGACCAGCACTGCTGAACATCTTTGTTGGTGACGTGGAGAGCAGGATCAAGTGCACCCTCACCAAGTTTGCAGATGACAGGCTTGGGTGGTGCAGTCAATACGCTGGAAGGACATGGACAGGCTTGAGGGTTGGGCCTGTGCAAACCTTAGGAAGCTCAACAAGACTGAGTTCAAGGTCCTGCACCTGGGTTGGGGCAATCCCAAGTGTACATATGGGCTGGGTGGAGAATGGATTGAGAGCAGCCCAGAGGAGAAGGATTTGGGGGTGCTGGTGGGTGAGAGGCGGGACATGACCCAGCATTGTGCTCTTGCAGCCCAGAAGGCCAGTTGTGTCCTGTGCGGCATCAAAAGCTGCGTGTCCAGCAGGGCGAGGAAGGAGATTCTGCCACTGTACTCCTCTCTCCTGAGACCCCACCTGTAGTGCTGTGTCCAGCTCAGGAGTCCCCAACACAGGAACAACCTGGAGGAGCTGCTGGAGTGAGTTCAGAGGAGGCCTTGAAGATGATTAGAAAGCTGAAGCACCTCTCCAGTGAACACAAGCCAAGAGAGTTGAGGCTGTTCAGCTTTGAGAAGGCTCCAGGGAGTCCTTATTGCAGCCTGTCCATACCTGAAGGCAGTCTACAAGGAAGCTGGAGAGAGACTTTTTAGAAGGGCTGACAGTGAAAGTACAAGGGGCGATGGCTTTAAACTGACATTAGGTTGGATGTAAGGAAGTTTTCTATTGTAAGAGTGTTGAGGCACTGGAACAGGTTGCCCAGAGATGTGGATGCTCAATCCCTGGAAGCGTTCAAGGCCAGGTTGAATGAGGCTTTAAGCATCCTGGTCTAGTGAAAGATGTCCCTGCCCATGGCAGGGACTTGGAACTATGTGATCTTTAAGGTCCCTTCCAATCCATGAGTCTATACTGGGAAAAGTCCCATCCCTCACAGTATATAAAAAAGGTCTCATATTTCACATGCAAGTTTTGAACTCTCTGAGCAGTGCTTGCTGCAGTGCCTGAGCAGATAAGCTGATTTCAATTATCTTTCGTTTGATTGCTTTCTATTTGTTTTCAGCAGTGTCATTAGGAAAAAAAAAGAAAAAAGAAAAAAAAAAAACCCCGACATTTATTTAAAGGTACCAGTACTGGATTTAGCTGTAGCAAAAGTTAAGTGAAGTTAATCACTGCTGGGTAGAATGGAGCTTTAAACTGACCTCACAGGAGAGTAAATCAGGAACTGAACAAAGATTTTGAGATGCCCTCAAGGGAAACAGAGGTTGCAGTACTGAGCTGCAAATAGTGCCAGGTATGGGCCGACTACACAAAGGAGAGAGTCCTGATTGCGCTTCTCTCAGCTGGTTCATTCTCCTTCCTGCCAACTGTACTAAGCAAGAAAAATGGACCAAACAGAAGAACTCCCAGGCAAGCTTCCCATTTGGAAAATCAGAGCTACATGGGCTTTTTCATGCACTGTCTGTGAGCCATTTGCTCTCTGCAGACAAGGTGAGGTACCCAGGTGCCTGGCATAGTCTCAGAAACTGGTCCTTTGCATCTCTGTGGTGAGAATCGGGATGCTGGAAACAAGTTCTAAGTACACCTCCCTACTCATTCCTCCAGGCTCAAGAGTGTCTGAGTCCAGGATCCCCTGTTAGGCCAGCTCAAATAAAGAATGGCACCAGAACTGGAAAGTCCCCTCCGCACTCAGCTACTAGTTTCAAGTATGTATTGCAAATACTTGAGTACAAGTGATTTCTAACGTGAGTGTCCTTTTGCAATTTTTCTTTCTAAAATGAATTTCCTGTTGTAAACCAAAAATAATATACCCAGTTATGAATGATGTTGCTTTTACTGTATTCCTTAAGACTTTACAGCTTGCCTTGCATCCCTTACTGGAACAATTCTTAAAATATAATGTTCTCAATGATACCAAAATATAAATTACAATGTGCTATAATTTCAAAGCCACATTTCATTTTGAAGTATTTTTGCAAAGTATCTGGTATATTTTACTATTAAAATAATTTCCGTATGGAGAGCAACCTCGTTGCTACTGAACTGGAGAGAAACAAAAGTTTTGGTGTCAGGTGGGGCAAGTTCAGGAGCAGAATTTCAAAGAAAAAAGTAAAAAGAGAAATCCACCATTTTCCCTGAGTATCAGTAGCTTTGATTTTCAAGTAACTGGTTGGATATGGTATTTTCAAGGTAAATGTAGACAAATCCTTTAAAAACTAATTACAGTTTCTCTGAAAAGTTTGTCATAGTTAGTCATAGTAAGAACCCACTGAAGGCAAAGCAAACAGGTCAGATGGACTAATGCTACCAGAGGACAGTCAGGATGGATGTAGAGTCACATTGCTTAAGCTGTGGAGTATATTTGTCCCTTCTCTTGGAGTATAATGAGAGAAATATATTGCTTTATGTGGTTTGCATTTTGGGCCTTGCTTCCCCCACCCCAGAAAGCTTTCATTGTCAAGTGCAGGAGTCCATATCCATTTCATTATGCATTATGCAGTTGAATGGCCTGCCATGCTCACGTTGGCTGTGGCTGCTCGATGATCTGCAGGCATTTCAGCAGTTTCTGTAGTGACTGCTGCCCTGGCTGCCCAGGCCAGGTGCCCAGGACACGCAAACGCTTTATTTGCATTCTTTCTCCCAAGTGCTGACTGGCTCAGGACTAGTTAATTAAAACTGGTTTAATCATCTGCAGCTGTATTCAACTTGACTTCTTCACATACAAATTCCTTGCTATCGTCCCCCAGCATTTATCTGTAAATACGTTAATAACATCTGTAAAGACAGATAAGGATAATGCCAAGAGTATATTTACGCAAGTGCTTCATTTGGAAGTACACAGTGTAATGCAGCAGGCATTCCCACATGCTTGAATCCCAGGAGGCCAGTCACCTCCGTTTCCTGGGCCAGAGTGCACTTAACTCTTCAGGTCATAGAGGGTTTTCTCCTGCAGTGCTTGATGTGGAGAATTGTCCCTGAGAATGGACACCTGTTAGTCACCCGAAAGGCTCCGCTCTTTGTGCTTGCAGGTGAAAATATAACAGGATTCTTGTGTATCATGAACATCCTCTCCCCCTTATACAAACATCCAGTGACTCAGGCTTCCTTTTGTCCAAAATTGCTGAAGAGGTGCTTTAGAAAGAAGGAACAAGTTGCGTCAGGATGCAAACAACAGACATTGTTTTTAATATGTTCAAAGCTGGCTAAGGAGAAACGGATCCCACAAAGCTCAGGATAAGTACAGGATTTAGAGAGTTTTTTAGGGGCACTTGACCGCTTCCATCACAGGTCAGTAGTAGCTGAGAGAAATCCTTCCTGTCATACAAATGCGTTTTGTTGATTTACATCAGGAAAAAAGGCAAGATCAGGGGTTCTGGCATGAGCCCGGGGAGAAATGCCACTATAAGTTGTGCATCCATGTGCCGGGAAAGCAGGAGTCAAGGTGCAGGCACAGCACTAGCCTGGAGACTACAAACTCCTGTCTTCAGAAAGGGCTGGATGTGGAAGGGAATAGGTCTGCATGTCCTCAAGCTCCCATCCACAGTCAGGGACTTCCAGTGTCTCTCAGGTGTGAGGAAGTGGGTACTGGGGTCCTGGCCTCTCTTCCCACGTGCCAGGTACACATGAAATAAAAGATGATTTTGCAGAGCAGAAGCAGAAGGGGAGAAGTTTAATCAAGTTTGGTGGTACATTTACACTGGCATGCATCTTTTTAGTAGAACTGGAGTGGGAAATTTGAGGCTGCAGGAGAAGTGAGATGTGATTGGATACAGCTCATTGACAGGCAATTGACAGTCAGTGAAAGAAGATAGTAGAACACGGTGCTAAGTTTTAGGACAGCTGTGGGTGAAACATATCATGGCACTGGGAGATCTGGCTTCCCAACTGTCTCTGCTGGTCTTTCATATGCAATCAAATAAAAACCTTCCCTATTTTATATTTTTTGTCGTCTTTCATCTTTTGTGCTATGGATGGCAGTCCTATATATTCCTCTCTACGCAAAATTCGAAGACTTAGGAATCATGCTTCCATTTAAATGCTGAGGTTTAGTGTGGTCAGGGGATCAGACAAAACAGCAAGGGAGATTGGTCATTTATCTTTTGTACTTTATGCATAACTTTAGGCAGAAATTAATTTTAATTTGTTTTGTTTTCAGGCAAAAGTATGGGCCTGAGTGTTGCCATAATATGTGGCATTTTATAAATTGTCAGACATTGTTTCTAGAACTGTTTTGATAACACTCAGTTCTGTTGGGTTCACAGTTACAGATACCTTCTTGCTATGGTGATTGTCTTATACAAACACCAAATGTTGCTATTGAAAGAAAAACAGCTCTAGTTAAATTTAGGTAAAACTTAAGGAAATAAAATGTTGCCAAAACAAAGATGATAAACTGAGAATACTTTCCAACTTTTCAGCTGATACTAAAACTAGAGCTTAAATTAACAACACTGACATTGCTAAAATACATTTGACCACATTCCTCAAAACATAATTAAGAAATTCCCCTGTTCAGTGAAAGTTAGTTAAAAATACTGTTTTACTTAATATGAATGCAGTTTGGGTTGGTGCTGTATTTTTAAATGATCAGGAACCCAATCCTGAGAGTCACTTTTCCAATATGAACCTCCAGGCCATTTCAGTATGGTGTTTTAAGACTTGTGTAGGTCTCCTCAGGAAGGCAGGGACTGTTTTGCCTCTTTTTTAATGAATATCATTCCTTCGCTTTCCCACATTGGCCTCTCTGGAGCAAAAGGCTGCTTATCTACTCAAATGGAATGGGAACTTCTCTTCTTGTGGAAGAGTAAGGGGAGAAGATTTTCATTTGAATATAAGTAGGAAATGAATCCACCCTGCCTGAGCTGGAACCCAAATGTATTAACTCTTTACAGACTCTTCTGCCAGAATGCCTTATGCCAAAACTCTGTATGGGATGTTTTTAAGGGAAATCAGTTGGATGAATGTCAGGAGAAGGCAAACCAGACCTCTGGGTTCAGCAGTACTTCTGCTACCCACAGCATTGCCTCTATCCAACAACCCTAGATGGATTCCCCAGCAACTCAGCTCAGGGGTGAAACCTCTCCTGGGTACTTTAGTTTCTGCTCTCTCTCAACCATCTTGTCCCCATATTTTCAAGCTGCACTTGGCTGTGGTCGACAGTCTTTCTGCACACTGTTAAGGGGACAGCTGCCCACAGCTGGTCCCAGCCTTCCTGGGGACCCCTTCCCCTGCAGAGCCATGCACAGGGAAAAAGATGTGGGCGCAGGAAAGGATCTTCCAGGTGAGCCCACCAGATATGGGTTGAAACCACTTGCCCATTTGAGATTCGGGAATAGGGTTGTTATAGTACTTGTGAAGTTTGTTTCAGGCTTCATGTCCGAAGATTGCAACAAGCTGGTTGCAGCTGAAGCCGGAACCCTGTTCAGCCATCTGACTTGATGGCAGGCATCCAACCTGACTAATTTTAGCCAGGATGCTCTTCCATTTCCTGCACAACATTTCACACTTCAATGAGTCAAAGTGAAAGTAGGTGTGGATATTATGAACAAGGTCCCAACTTGCACTTAGAGCTCTTTGGACATTGGCATGTGTATTGTATGGCCAGATGAAAGCAGCAAGATGTCCCATTGCAGTGCCCTCAGCTGGACACTGGAGAGTGTGTCATGTACTGCACAATGACAAAGTTCACTGAAACAGGATGGTTAGTTTATTTCATTCTGTCTTCTTGCACTTTTCCTTTTGTTCCCCAAATAACTGTACTTCAGCATACTCCCAGCAGGAAAGTCAGGCTTGCCTTGGTAAAAGTCATGTAAGAACCAGCACTGTGGTTTACCTACTGTTTATAATCACATTTTCCTCGAAGATTTCTCTAGAAAGGCTTTAACATTCATCACGGGTCTTGTGCCTTGTACTTACCTTCCATGCTAACAGAAGATAGACACAGCTATACCTACACATTATTGTAATTGTTGATGGTGCCCTATTTAGTTCACACCATTTCTTTCTGTGTAGTAATAGATTTCCTGAATCTGTCCATTTTCGCTTTTGCTAAATTAAAAAGAAGACACATTAACATGCTTTCAAAGAGATTTAGGGAGAGGCAAACCACTACATCCCAGTGCATGAATTAAAAAAAATGCTAATAGGCCCATAAATGAAAATCAAGAGTTGTTTTTATTTCAGATAGTTGCATCTCTGTCAATGCAAGATTTATTGGTTTCCAGTCCTCCCAAGGCTTAGGAATGAGCTTAGTTGGACTCATAGAATTCAAAAGCAGAGTTTCTGCCACACAGTAGAGCAGGGGCACAGGGGCCGGCTAAGTTTCAGCAGATCCCGTGACCCTCACTTGTGCTTTGGTTGCATGGGAGCAGGGTGACCTCCAGCAATGAGTCTGTTCAGAAATAGCGGCTTTGTTAGATGGAGCACAGGGCCTTCAAAGAGCCAGTTCACATCCTATTTGCCTGCTGGAAGTCAACCAGGTGATGGAGATGTATTCTGCAAAATGGGATGGATAAAATGGCAGAGGATTTATGCTTGTACACACAGCCTTACCTGTGCCTGGTTTGTCCGTGATGCAGGTGGGGACTACCTTGGGCCAGCACAAACAGCAAGGTGGTGGACCAGATAAGGCAAGGTTCAATCTGTGTTTTTCTAAAGTCCGTGCGTGAATGTGGGTTTGGATCCTCTCCAGAATTCTGGGGCTCTTCTCGCTTACAGGGAAATGTTCACTCAGTTAAGAGCAGTGAGGAGATGGAAGTGTCTCAGACGTGTTGCTGCCTCCTGCTGATCTCCCAAACTTATTTACGCTAAATAAGTTGCTAAAAAGGACAAAAGATGGCTATTGGCAAAGCACTATCAGTAAAAACATTTGGGGTAAGATAATAAAGCAACATGTAAAATTGCAGCAGAATCCTACTTTTTGCCTCCCTTCAAAAATGTTGATGAGCCATGAAGTGTAATCAAATATTAAAGTAAGAGTTAAAAATACTTTTAGCTTAATGTACTTCCCTTAATCTCTTGTCTGCGTTACTTTTATTCTGTTACTACTCTCCTCTGCTTTTATATTAAAAAGCTGCACAAACAGAAGTATAAGGTGCTGCTCAAGCTATAAAGCAAACAAAAGGAAATAAAAATATACTTATTTATAGAATTGTTTTATTTGAAGTAATTTTACATACTGTGTAGTAAAAGCATATTTGAAAGTTGAAGATGTGATTATTTAAAAAAAATTAAGTTGACTGTAACTTTTAAGGACTGCTCATGTTAAATACTATGGTTCTTTTTTGGTGAGAAGCCTTGTCAAACAAAATTCTGTTCAAGTTTCTGATGCTTGAAGGCAAAATAACTTTCATAGCATTCAGGGAGGCATGCTGTTGCAGCCCCACAGCAGAATGCTCATGCTGCCTGGCAGCACAGGAACACAGCAGCAAGCTTGAGAGAACATGTATGAAAGCAGATAGATAGGAATTTGTTCTCGTTGCCATGGTGTTGGACACTGTTTACTTCACCTATCAGCTGAGTCTGGTTCTTCTCCTGTCTTCTGGAAACCTGCAGTCCTGACCTGTAGCCAGGTTCTGCCTCAGAGAGGCAGTCAGGTCCCAGTAGCATATGGACAAGAAATGTATGGCTTTTTTCTTTTCTCTGAAATAAGGTTTCAGGCATTTGTGGCTGAGGAGGAAAGCTCCAGGTGGTGAAGTGTGCATTATCTGTTCAGTGGTGTTTCAGGTAGCCTAAACCCCTCCTAAGTACACAGTCAGCTGGCCACTGGAGCTTACAGCCCTGGAGCCCCACAGAGATGGGTTCTGCTTCTTCTGTCCCCAGGCCCTGGGACAGGCGGGGGAGATCAGAGGTGGTCCTGAGGTCTCGTTTAGCTGGTGGCCTCTTTGCTGCAGTCCCACTCTACCTGCCAGACTGTAGAATTGCTCTCAAATAGAGATGTTGCTGTTTAACTGTTCTAAAATTTGTGGCAGCTTAGTGTTTATCTCAGATGAGGGACCGGATGAGTGCTGCACATCAGTTTCCCTCATAGTATGTGCCAAGCTGTAAATATAAAATGCCAGGTTGTGGTTATAAAAGCAGTCTGTCAGATATATATCGCACACTTCCCTTGATACCCTTAAACTAGGTAAAACAAAGCAGACCAGACATGCATATCCATTTTAGCTTTTCAACTACTAATGTCATGGTGCTATCTTCAGTGACTTTGGTTTTATCATGGTGCTATAACTGCCAGTGAACTATGGTACTTAAAAGGTTGTTGGCATATCCTGTATAATTTTGAAAATAAAATATCCTTGTCTCCCTCTTGCTGAGTGGTTAAATCACACTACAGTGGCCCTACTTGATAATTTTCTTTTGAAAGACTCAAATCCTAGGGTTAATTAAAGCATGGAATAAGTATCTAGGGAAGCATACATAAATGCTAAAAGGATTCCTACCACATATCTACAGAGGCAAACATCACCATATATAGTTTATGCTAAGCTGAGAAAAGGAAATCCTTATATCTCGTACAAGGCAGAATTTTTATATTTTGTGACAGATGTAGGCAAAAAAACCCCCCTCAAACGATAACAAAAGCACACAAAATTTGATAATGACAGTATGTAAATATATCCCTAATAATCATAGGGATTAAACATTCTGGGAGACTGTATAAAGCTTTGTATTTGCAGGAATCTTAATACCTGTTTCTATCAGAGGATCTAGGATCAGAAATCAAGGAAGACTGCTTTGTCTAACTGCAACTGCTGAGGAAACTTTAGCAATCAAAATTATCTACTGATAGCATAACCTGGCCAGTACTGCAGGGCAGAATATTATGGAGAAGACCTGCATGATTCATAATGATAGGTGATCAGAAATATTGCTCAGCTCCTTGCCTAAAAGCCCTGGTTCTGAGAACATCCACTGTCATTCACCATCCACCCCTGGCACAAGCACCAACTCAGAGGGAAGAGTGGCGCTTCCTGAGTTCCACCCACCTCCTTGGCTGGCCTCCATTTTGCCCACAGGGTTTGTTTTTCTGTACTGGGTTGGCCTTCTTCAGTTTGTGCTGCTTAGGTGAGGTAAAGGCAAATAAATGGATGAAGTGGCCTAGAGCTTTAGGCAGAAGCCCTCATTGCTATTCTCTCAGTAGCTGTAACCACTCTGGCATAAGGGGGTTCTGTAGAGGATCCCTCCAGCCCCTGGATCACCTGGATTTTAGGTCTGCCCTCCTGTAATTTATTTTGTTCATTTTAAAAGAGGTTAGGGTTTGTCTGCTCAGAGCAGAACCTTAGGAGATGTACCGACACCATCTGCTTTAAGCATCCAACTTGGATGCATTTCAGACAACAGCGTTAGGAGTAGCAATTCCCGGTAACTTCATCGTAGAGAGGCAGGTAGGTGTCTCTACATGGGCAATTCAGGTCATTCATGCTAGATGCTTAAAATAGAATATATGCAAATTCAGACTGTCTGCTGCCTTCACCTCGCCCATTGCTTATGTCTTTTTATGTCTTAAAGGTGATTTATCATCGAACTGCTGAAAGAGACCTTGCACTCTTTTAAAATTGTCTGCCCAGTGTAAAAATAAAGGCATCTGCATGAGGCCACGTCTGCCTGCTGATTACACCATGTGTGCCCCCAGCACACGCTTCACACCTAAGCTGCTTGTGGGGTGGGACTGAGGTGCTGATGGGTGGGCAGTGGTGGGGGATGAGAGAGCAGGAGGTCCGGGCAGGACCTGCAGCAGCCCCATTGCTTTTGGGTGAGTGGCCGGAGGCCAGTGGCTGGGCTGACTTAGCCTCAGTGGTTTGTGAGGCAGTTTGAGCTATTGCCTTTGTAGAAATACATTAAAATATAAATGAAGAGATGTGTTTCATATAAAACCATCTCTGCAGGAGTGTAGAAGCAACCGTGGTGGTGGGGAACCTAACTGCCAGTTTATTTGTGGATGTTTTTTTAAATGCATCCTTTTGAGAACCATTGGAAAAAGGCTGTTCTATCAAACTGCTCCCTGGCCCCTTGTGTTTGCATGTTTGCTCCATTGCTTTGGAAGTGCTCGAGCTATCACTCTGGTGTAGATTTGTAGTCCAGTCTTCAAACACGTGTTCCCCCCAGTGTTACAGCACTGCTTCATACGGCATCACTGGCCTTGTATTCTGTGCCGTAGTAACCGCTCTCTGGAAGGGCAGCAGGACGAGGCAAGGAACATGTCAGGCACCTGAGGGAGAGAGAAAATGCAAAGCCTGACTCGACAAAGTCTTGACATGGACAAGCAAATATTTGACAATGTTTTGTGGTGGCCAGTGAGTTCTCCCCAGGAAGGAGAAATACAGAAACAAGTCAGAATAGTGAGGAAAAATTCCGAGTGGCCCACCAGTAGTTAACAAGGGCATTGCACAGACCGGTCCTGTGTTGGAAAGAACGTGCTGCTTGTAGCAGCATGGGGAACATAGGTCAAACCCTCCAGTTCCTAGGCTGTTCATGGGCAGTCTTGGGGAAGAGATAGGAATGATAAAAAATAGGCTGGAAATTATGTATATCCTCCTTGCTTGCTTGCTTTCATCCTCTCTTTTTCTCTTCCCCGGCCCATGTATCTGTGTTTTCTCATTTGTTCAGCAATCCTGTAGGAGACAGCTGAGAAGCTGGGAGGCTCCTTGCAGGCATCCATGGAGGTGTGTGCAGGCAGGGTCGCTGTACTTGCTCTCTGCGAAGGTAGGGTTCCTCCTTTGGCTTGGTGTGGCAGAGTCCCTGGGTGGCACACCTGTCTTCCCAGCCACCCCGGGTGTCCATCACTGGTAGGCAAAAAGCAAGACTGAGCCCAGGCTTCAAAGGGTGTTTTTCATTCTGATCTCTTTTGCTTAAAGTGCTTTATTTTGCATTCGGATTTTAATCTCAACCAGAGGCACACACTGTGTGAGAAATCCCACTCATCAAATAATCAAAGTAATTTTTTGGGACACTGTGGATTCTTGCACCATAGGGCTTGAGTGTTTGTTTGGCTGCCAGTGGCATGCACTGCCAGTTACCAGATAGTTGGATCCTCAGGGAGGAGGGAATAGGGGGAAGGAGGAGCTGTAAAGACTTCACTTGTCACAACCTTTTTTCAGCTATTATGAGATAAGGGCGAAGTTTCGTAACACAAGCTCTGCCTGCCTCACTGCAAAGTCTCTCCCATGCCAAACCCCGGGCTGCTCTCTCCTGTCTCTGCTCTGTGCTTTCCCAGCTGTGCTGGAAGTGGAACAAAATAGTTGTGGTGTCGTGAAGCAGCTCAGCTGCAGAGAGGACTCTGCACTGTATTTCCACCACTGTGGCCTGAGGCATTTTAATTTGAGAAGGGCATCCGGGTCAGCTTGAGCCCAGATGGGCTTGTTAGCACTGGTGCAGCCATGGCCATGCCCTCTGGCTGTCCCTGCCCTCCTGTGCAGTGGCTTGCATGGGGCTCAGAGGCTCTGGAAAGCCATGCTGGATTCATGCTGTTGGGGCTTGCAGAACCCAGGTCCCTGAGGAGCACCTGGTGGTGACGTCCAAGTGACTGCAAGATTTGCCTAGGTCCAGCATGGCAGACTGTGAGCCAGAGCTGGCACAGCATTTTGACACTCCTCAGGAGCCAGCTGGGTACTCTTGTGGCGTGCCCAGCAGCTCTGCCGAGACACAGAGGCTGGCTCAGCCAGGATGCAGCTTGGATCGATGGGACTTAATGGTCCTGCCTCCTTGTGAAAGCAATTAAATGAGGAAAGAAGACTGGGTGCTGGTCTCTGTATAAAGGAAAGCCTAAAACTGTGCTCATCTCTGGCTCAGAAGTCTGACAGCAAACAGACCCAACCGTTGTTTGCTTTTAGTATCTCACAGCCTCCTGGGGTTGCAGCCCAACCTTCAGCCCTTTGGGCAGCACTGGGGAGACCTTTTCTGCTCGTTGACCCAAGCAGCTGCCTGATGCCTGGGCAGGGGTGCTGTGAAGGAAGTCATGCTGTCTATTGGGCAAGTGGGGCAGTGAGATGTGATTCCCTGTGCCATTTCCTGCTTGGCTTTGGAAGTGCCAGAGCAGTGCCATTACTCCATCCCTCGTGCTCACACTGCCTTTTGAAAGGGAGAGTCAAGTCTTGGCAGCTGCTGCGGGCTGAGTTCATCCAGAGGGAGTCAACACTCACAGGAGCCAGGCTTTACCTTTATTTTGTACGGCTCGAGTATTGTGTGAGAGGATCAGTTATCCTATGGTAGTAGGAACAGAGTCCTCTAGAAGGTTCAGTAGCATTTCTGATGAGAAAATATTTTGATGGGAAAATAACCATTCATCTTAGAAGCACACATGTGCTTGATGCTATCTGTGTCAGGCAGCCCCTGGCCAACAGGTGTTTAAAGAAAGGCAGAGTAACCTTCCTCTGAGTACATTTGACATTGGCTCCTTCTCCTGTTGCACTTCCCAGGTAGTTATTAACTGACTCTGTTCCAGAACAGTAAGCACGCGATGATGCTTCAAGCCGTGCCTGACCCTTTCCGTGCAAAAGTAAACTGCCATCTGGAAGCTGGTTTCCGCCTTTCTTAGCACATTCCAGGTGCCTCCCTGTGTTTAAACCTGAAGAGTTCAGGGCTGTCTTCCATTACTGACAGGCACAATTTCTAAAACTATCTGGCTTTTCCTGCATGTTCCCTGAAGTTTCTTACAAATCAGTGGGATGAAGAAGAACTGGGTTTGTGGGGAACACAGCAGGAAAGACAAAGACTGTGAAATCGTGAGTGACACGGGAGGCTGCTTTTGGCCTTGGGACATCAGAGCAGACATGAATTATTGAAATTATGGCTCTGTTAATCTATGTGTTGTCAGCCCTTCTATAAACAGGGAGCAGGTGCTCTGCGACCACAAGTCCTGTTGAGTGGGAAAGCCCTCTGGTCACGGAGTGGGGGGGACTTCTTGCTGGTGCTCCAGCCTGCAGCTTCAGCTGCCTGACCTGGATCATTTGTTGGTTCATAATGAGGGATATTGCGCTTCAAAAGCCTGTGCTCATGTCTTTTATAGCAGGTGATGTTGTTTAATAGTCCATTAGACTCCCTCAATAGGTTTTCTTTTTTACATTTTTACTCTATACAGAATTTGAGTGAAGCCACTAACAGTACTCAAGACAGACTGTAATATGCATGGAAGGTTTGCTTGCCTTTCAGCTTTTGGGGCTTTTTTGCAATTGTTTGTGCGTCAAGTACTTAACACAGAGTTTGCAAAGGACTGTAGCAACTGAAACTCAAATGCATTATTCAACTTCAGGATGTGCTTTATGGCCTATCTGTTCTGATAGTCAGCAGCAAAGAAGATTCAAGAAAATTCACTGTGTATTAACAAGAGGATGGCATTGAGTAATTGTAGAAATTATTCTGTGGAGAATCCTCTTGCACCATGTGTTTTGACCCTATATCCAGAGTGCTAGACAGAATTTTAAAAGTGAATCGATAAGTAAATACCTATTTCAAGGCCAAGTAAGGTGACTCTTCCAGGAGCCTGCATTGCTGTTTTCCATCTTCAGAGGTCTCTTACAACAGCTGCAGCTTTGAGCATCTTCAAAACTGGAGATCTGTGAACTCCAAAGCCAGCTTCTGCTGACAGATACAGCAAGATGCAGATTCCACAAACAGCTTTGGCAAGTCTTGTATGAAAATAGGGTAAAAATATTATGAATTAACTTGGATAGAGTTTGACTCTATTAAAAAGCAATAAAAGAGAATGAATTAGTAATTAGGGGTTTATTTTTATTTTTATTTCGGACTCTCTAACAGAGTGGGTTGAGGTCCGTGATAGCAGTAGCTGTTTTTTCTACATCTTCCATTACATTCAGACAAATGGAGAACTAAATAGAAAAGTTGACTTTTTGAGGATGTAGTTGCTGGACTACAGTCTTACTTCAGACACTCCTGGAGCAGTCGTATCTTTCACACCTTGAACAGGATTTTAATCTTGAAAATGAGAAGCAATTTGGCCTACTCTAAATGCCTAGCACATTTTGGGGAAGGCAGGTTCCTGGGAAAACCTCATTAGGACCACTTCAGGAAAGCAAGGCCCAGTTCATATGGCAGGTATCAGGTTGCTGCCACTTCAGTCGCTGCTCTTGCAGAAGCTTTCTGCAGGTGAAAGGCTTGTCTACATTACATATTCTATCCCTTTCTGTCCTAAAACTGCGGAGGAAAAATATGGCCTTGCTTTGCAGGAAGAATTTGTTCTCAAAGATGCAGTTTCAAGATTGGGACCTTAGAGGTGGTAATTCATGTATTCTAGTGCACTTTCCAAGGCAGACTTTGAATGGTATTACTAAGATGTCTCAGTAGTGCAAGAATACATTTGGGGCTGTAAAACATCAATGTTTAAGTCAAAAGGCTCTGCTATGGTTTGTCCTCGCACTTAATCTAATAGGGCAGTATTAATAATGATTATTTAGCACTTTACAGAGAAATTCTTTTCTGTTCCACAAGCAAACAATTTTGTAAAAGTTTTTTTCCAGACTACTATGGTGGAAGTGCATGGGATTTTGTTTCTGAAGGTGTAAATCTGGTGTTTGTCACCTGTAGTGGCTCTGTATATGTACCTGTATTACCACTGCATTTCTGACTGCTGAGCATGATTTTGTGATTGCAATTCCTATGGAGGTAAGGACCTGAATTTTGAAAGGAGTGAATGGCAGGAGCAGAAAAATACTGATTATCTGTTTAAGGGGTGTTGATTTCATACTATTGACTCACTTGTTTTCTTAAAAATAAACCCCAAGTTATCCCCCAAAGCAAAAACTATAGTTTGTGTCTCTCTTTTTAGACTTTGCCATTACTTAGCTCTCACAGGTGACATGAGTCTATCTGGGTTAGATTTGCTGCACAAGAAAACAACCCTGACTTTTAACGGGTGGGTGGACAGGAAAAAAACCCAACTTTTTGTCAGTCTTTTGTGTTGCAGCAGCTGGATCCATTGCTGCTATAGCAACACACCACATGATGAGGTGTATTAGATTGCTCTGCGCAGAACACGAGGGGGAGAAGGAACACAGCTCCTTGCTGAAGGTAAAGGTTGCACTGGAGTTTCTGCTGGAGACCTGGGGAAGGTCAAATGCTCCAGTTCCCAGCACATGTTGTGCACAGTGGAAGGTAGAGGCGTGTGGAGGTGTTGAACTGCAGAACCAGGTAAGGTACAGCTGTATCGATTAACCTGAGATCTTAACCCTCCTCCATGTGGCAGCTGAACTTCCCAGAGAGTTTTCTCCTAGCTTTTCCAAGTGTTTTTTTTTTTTTTTTTTTAAAGTTGCTTTGCTAATGTGACAATGTGAAAACATTGACAGCAGTTGGAACTGTTAGAGAGACTCTTCCACTGCAGAGAGACCAGTCTTAGAGATTAGGAGGTGATTGTCCTCAAATCAATGCAAAAAGTATATGTAGGGGGTTTTTTATTGTTTCAGCTTCACTTGAAGACGTTGAACAAGTTTTGGTTTTGTTACTGTCTGCACAGTGGTTCAGAACATCTCTATTGTCAGTCAGAATTGAGGGCATTATCTACTTAGTGGTTTTTATTTTCAGTACTTTTTAATGATCTTCTCCCTTTAGCATTTATTAACATTTCTTCCTCTCTCCCTCCCAGTGTGCTTCATCAGGGTGCCTGAGTCTTCTTGGAAATGAATTTTCATGTCATTTACTCCTTCAGGTTTTATGCTGCCTCCTTAAGTCTAGCAGTGTTGTTAATGCAGTTAAACAAACTTTAGTGCACCCGTAAAGACATGAAAGTGGAAACGGTGCCACAGGTTATTGTGGTTTTTACCCTGTTAACCATTCTTCCACACAGGTAAAGAGAAATAATTAATGTCAGCCTTGAACTTTTATGTTTATTCAGACCCATGTCAAACTCAAAAAACCATTTACTCCCCCATATTCTTTATGCACCTTTTTTTTTTTTGCCTTTACCCATCACTAGGTTAAATGTATCAGATTTTCAAGTGGCATCCGTTAGGTCGAGGAAGACAACAGTACTTTAGAAGGGGAAAAACTGAGGGACAAAACTGGTAGTGGAGAAAATGGAGAGCCTTCCTGAAATTCAAGTTAGATAGTTTAGTACTTTTACTGCTTCCCATCAAGGGTTTCCAACATTTTGAATGCTTTCTATTATCCACAACTTAGAACATACTTCTCTCCTACCACTTACCACTACTTTAACGTAGGGCAATGTATCAAGGGTGTTGAAATGTGCAGTCTTCCTCCACTGCCCTAAGTAAAAGATTTCAAGCAACCTTTCTGTTTCTCCAGATACATTTATACCCCTGGTGGTCCAGTGTTCAAAGCGCTCGTTGCCACTGTTAGCAGACTGGAAGCATTCCTGTGGAAACTGAGGGATGGTGCAAAGGCCAAGCCTTTCCCTCACTCATCCTTTTCAGTAGCAAGAAGGGACAGTCTGAGTTAGGGTGTAACTGAACCAAATCTTGAGTGGTGGGCAGCTTTCCCACAGCACAGAGCAAGTGTGCTTTGTGCGGCGCTGTGGGGACTGTGCAGTCACAGCTCAGGTTTGAGTGAGGCTCCCCTGGCTGTAATGAGGTGACTTCAACAGAGTTACAGAAGCAGCCACTCTGCCTGTCAGCTCACAGGAGAGAACTCGTGAAATAAAAAACCATATAAACATGCAGTCCATTAATGATCCCTGATCCCAGAATGAGACAGGTTTGCAAGAAGTTGAGTAGGGATTCTTGAAAATGAGGATTCAGAAAGGGTAGTGATCTTTGAAGGGGAAGATTAGCTGTACAAGGGAAAACTCAAGTGAAGTAGGACAGTGATTTAGCTCTGATTCCACCACTTCAAGCAGAGCAAGGGAGTCCAGGTCAAATTATTTAAGCAATCAATGGAGCTTAATCTGTCTAGATTTAGGGACCTTGTTTGATTGGGTGAATGAGGAACCTAATTCAAACACCCAGGAGCTCTTTCACTAATACAGCCCATCCATTGTGGCCCAAAGTGTAAGGCACCAGGGATGCAAGTGATTCATAGCATAGTGTCACTAACACACTACCTAACTGACTGTCACAGAAATTAACTACGAGTGAGTTTGTCCAGGGAATTAAAAAATTAGGAATCTAGATAAAAGAAAACATAGCACCTTCTTACAGAGTACTACTCCTCTCCATTTGTGCTTGGAATCACGGATGTTATAGTTTATCACAAGGAAGGCAGAAAAGGAAGTGAGAGTGTTAGTTAAAGGCTTCAATATTAAGCAAAACCATCAAAACAACATTGGAAAGAGTGTCCAGCTAATCATATTTGCTAGACTAGCAAAAAGGTAAGAGATTATGGATGTAGGGGTGTGGAAAATCATATTCTTAGTGAAACATGGTGAACAGAAGGAGTATGACCGCTGTCAGTAAAAGGTGGTTTCCTTCACCAAATAGCATTCCATTGCCTGGGTTTTTTCTATGACCATATTAGACTCTACAAATGTTCTTAAAGATTATAATCCTGGTCATGATTTGGTGAAGAATAGCATGTTTTCAAATATTGCATTTTATTTATTTATAGGATCTGTGAGTACATCTGAACCTTCCCCCTTGGACTTTTGTTCCTCCTACTTTCTGCTGTCTCATTAACCCCACTGAATATTTTTTAAAACCTTCAAAACAAATAATACGTGCTGCTAGCTGAAACCTCTGAAAAGTGCAGTAAAACAAACAATTTTTTAGTTTATGAGTGCCTCTTGTACATGAACCAGCTGAGAAAGTCATGGAAGACTGCTAAAATGCACTACTGTGCCATGAGAATAAATTTACTGCACAGTTTTGCAATGCAGATTTTATTCACCATTAAACTGTAACTCATTAATAATGTCAACAAATTTGCAAGGGAGATCTCATCTGCCCACTCCTACAGATTAAATCACACAATTTATTGATATGATAATCTTTTTACTAGATTTGGATTTGTGGAAAACAGCAGAAATACCTAACTGACTTGACTGGAAAGAAAAAAATTAATCCCTTGAACTGACATGACTATGTGTCAGCCTCTGAGAAGAAAGAAATCTGGAATCTTGATTAGTAAGAATCAAAACGGACACAAAATTGTAAGGCTACATGATATGATATGTATATGCCTTGTATGCAAATAGTAACGCAGGCAAAATTCCAATATGGAACAACTTGCAGCGACTAATTGATATAGGAATATGTGCACCAGTAGGAGCAGGCCAGTCCCTCACTCAGTCATCAGATGGCTGAGATATTTTTCTAGGGGTAAATATGTACAAGGATGATTACAGTAGCAGATGCTAACTCTAGAAGCTTGGGCTCCACATCCAAATGTTCATCTGGCTCAATCAAAATGAACAACAACATTTCCAAAAAGAGGGCTAACACCTCCAGGGCCGAATGGGCGCTGGCAGCAGTCCAGGGTGTCTTCTTCACATGCGGGAACTGTGCTCTCAGGAACAGTTATTTCCAAAAGGTCCAGCCACTTAAAGCATTCAACATGGAAAATAAAAGAAAACTGTTCTCTTTGCAAGAAAGCTTGCTGTGAAATCATCCTGGGAGAAGTTGATTCAGTTCTTCATAGAGCACAAGAGCTTGTGGCATCAGGATGTTCATCTCCGATGTCCGTAGGGCTGGCTTCAACACCCATTTCAGCTTTAAGTGTGTACTGAAACAGGTCAAACACATTGAACAACTTGTGGAAAACGAGGCTCTGGTCCAGGATTGCTGTAGCTACTGAACAAGGAAAGGAGGCTTGTATATTAATGCTTCAAGGACAGATGTAAAGCTGCCATTTGGCCACATTTGTCTGTGGTCAGACTTCCTATAATTCTTCCTCTGAGGAGCTTGTTTTCAATATTGCCAAGTCCCAGGTGCTCACAGATCACGAGTCTATGCTACAGAGCAGTCATGAGATTTTAGAGCTCCCCTGCTTTCTGTTGTTTTCTGCAGCTGTGAACCATGGAGAACTTCTTTGTTCTTTTGCAGAGCAAAAGAGTCTGTTCAGCCTCCTGTTTCCAGTAGTACAGCTTCCTAAGGAAAAAATGCCAAATGCTGTGACACCCTGAAAATTCTCTTGTCATGATGGAGTGGTAGAAGTACAGCCAAAAGAAAAGCTCTTTGAGGTGGGCATATAGTGCAGAGACCCTAAAACTTTAAAGATGCGTTTGGGAATATGTGCAAATGATTACTTTCAGTAAGGAATTAACTTCCTATGAAAGAAGAAAATCAGCTCCTTTAGCCAGAAGCTCAGGGCCTCTGGTGGCTGTTATAGATGTTAGGTCTTCGAGTTGAAAGGGAGCACAGCCTCTTCCAACAGATTTGTCCCCCAATAAACCTGTGCTGAGACAGTCTTGGCTCTGAACATCAAAGGCTAAAGCTCCTATCCAGATGCTGAGCTAAGGAAAAGCTCTTCTCTGTGATACTACCACCTCCTCCATCAACTTCAGGCTATACTAATTAATTAATCTATGACAAGACACCTCCCTCCCTGCCTGCCTGTCCCATGTAGCCCAAGCCTCATATTCTTGCTTCTGTTTGTATGTATATGCGCAAATGCACACACAGACACGCTTAAAGTAATTCATGTCTGTCATTAGACACAAATTACTGGGTTGTATTACTTTGTTTTTCCTGTTTCCAGAAAGAAAAACGACTGATGAAAAGATGAAATGTCATGAGCTCTTTTATTAAAGATAAGTGACCCTGAGAAGTGCTGTCAGATTGGGTCAAGGAGAGTAAAACAAGTGCTAACTGCAAGTCTCCCCTTCCTTTTGCTGGGTAGGTGGTCTGTTTATGGTGTCAAACTGTGTGCTGTTCTTCTGAGGTGCTGAAGCAGCTCTGGTTGCTTCTGAGGCCCACCATCCCAGCCTCACTGAGAGCTGCAGCCGAGCACTGGACTGAAAGCAGCTGGATTTGCAGGGCTGAGAGGCACTGTGCCACCCACCTACCTACTAACTGTAACTAGGAATGTTCCTTCTCACACATTTATGTCACGAGGTGAGGACTGAAAGCCTGTTAGCTGTCTCTAGTTAGGGGTATTTTTGTGTGGAGTGCTTCTTAGAATGGAAAGAGGCAGATTAGACTTTCAAGCACCCTTTGACAACAGCACTGAAGCTGAGGGTGCACTGAGGAATGCTAATACTGGAAAACTAGGAACATCTTGACTGTTAATTCTGCTGAAGTTAGCAGAGCAAAGCAAAAAATAAGGGTTGGGGTTTTTTTCATTTTCATAACCCCTAGGCTTCATAAATGCATCACCGTTCTTTATTGCCAATTTGCTTGGAAAATCATTGCTGACATCTCACCTAAGGATTTATTATCATTCCAGTCAGGCTGTCTTTCACTTATATTAAAGATTTCTTGGATTTTTACCAGCCTTAAATTATATTGAAAGTAGGCAGATGAACATTTAAATTAAAAGGTTAATTGAAACAGAAATATTGCGCTGGCACAGTTAATTTGTTTCAGTTTAAATGTTTATTAGCTTAATTGAATATTTACAGAACCAAGACCAAAAAAAAGTTGTGCATCTATTTCCACAGACACAAAAGTAAATGTACTTACATTCAAAAGTTAAATACCCACTAATAACCTTGAAAAACAATAGTCTGTAAGAGTGTATTTCCAAAACAAGGAATGTTCTTGTGCAGCTAAACACCAATTATTTTATGATTTCCTGTCAGTCACCAGTTTCTTTTATGGTTCTTTATTTATGAGCACACTAAAGGCCTCAAAGGTGTCAAGAGCTTACATTGTACTAATGCTTGGGGCAGGAAACACTGGTAAGATCTTCTGCCTGACAGGAGATAACCATATGATTCTCTTGTCTTCTCTGTGGACTTTTTGAGACTGATTATCAAGATCCTCATGAGGAAGAGTTGTTAGAGAAATCTGTCTGCATTTCTTTTCCCTAATTGGAGAGGAGTCAGGAACTGCAGGAAAGGGAAAATGTGATCCTTTCTGGATTTCCTGGAAGAAACCATATTTCAGTTAGTTGGCTTTCCTAGGGTGCTTAATTTAATAGCACAGTCAAACTGTATTCCCAATCTAGGGGGCAAATTCAACAGCAGTAGTAACACCAAAACTTAACTGATCAGATTTCATCTGTTTGAATACAGATATGCTTTTTAGACAGAGCAAGTGCTGCAATAATTTCCAAAATAAGGAGTAAAACATGTTATTTGCAATTTGTTTCAACATGAAAAAGTGCTTTAATTGGATTATTTTAAAGAAGTTTATGTTTAAAAACATCTAAGCTTAATAAAAATGATATTGTGTGATTTCCTACTCAAAGAAATGTTATAGTCCTAAATAGCAACACAAATGGATTTTTTCCCACCCAATATCTAATAGATGGACTATTTTAAATTCTACTTCATGCCCTGTATTAGTTTCCTGAGAGGATTTCCATCATCAGGCTTTAGGGAATACACTTAAGCACCGAGCTCTTGAGACTATGGTAATTTTTAATCTTTAGTAAGTATCCAGTTAGACCTCATTGGCTTTATGGCATTCAAACTTCTCTTCACGTCTTACTAGGTAATTTTCTACTTATAGCATCTGTCCCAGTTATACAGGTGGATGTACTGGGACAGTATTATACCAAAACCACCAGTTTGTGACACGTGGGAAAGGGGCTTTCATCTCAATACATGATTTTATGAGTTTATACATCTTAGCTGCACTGCAGGATGGAAGACAGTTGGTAGTCTTGGGCAGTGATGTGGATACAAAGGTCAGGATATGCCTTCTGTTTCGCTGGAAGTGTGGCCATAGCAATCTTCAAAGAATATTATCCTAGCCTATAACAAACTGCATCAGTCCTGAGCATCTTAAATGTGCTGCTTCCTGTGGCTTGAGAAACAAAGCCTAGTCCTTTAGCCTCTAAGCAAAAGAGTTACTGTTTGATTTTGATCATTTCCTGTCAGCCATTCATTGTTTTCTGAGCGGTGCACACACAGCTTCCACGTCAGCAGCCATCCAGCGGCTGCCCAGAAGCTTCTCTGGTGCACTGCTTCAAACTGATGTGTTGTGCATCAGTAGGCTGACCAAAAATACCTGTTGTTCTTGTTTTATTCCATGAGCCCGCTGTGTTAGTTCCCTGTTAGAGATGTAACTGTTGACCTCTGAAAACTCTGTATACAGAGGTACCATTCAGTGTCTTCAGTGGGCTTTGAAAATACTTCCAATATCTTAATGTGAAGGGCACTGATAGGAACCCCTTAGCTTCCAGGCTGCATGTTCCCTGTATTTCCCTTGTCCTCTGGTATCTGCACTGCCTTCCCTTGTCTGCATTGTCACTCCCTCTTCTCCCATCTGATTTCTGAAGTGCCTGTAAGTGCTTTTGTATTGGAAAATTGGAAATCCCTTCCCTAACTGCCAAGATAATGTGTTACAGGGGAACAGTGGTGGTCTCTGCACCTTGAGCACTTAACAAAGGTCTTTGGAAAGGAAGATCTGTGGGTGAATGACAGAAGGTGAGGATGGGGAATTGTGAGCACAGAGACAGGGCACTGCCTGCTTGTGAAAGAAGAAACCTCTTCTTACAGCTGTACCATGTGTAAGGTTATGAAACCAGCTCCTGCCATGCCTTCTTTTTCATGCTTTTGCTGCACCTCAATGCCGAGTCTCCTTTACAGAGTGAACTTACTACAGTGATACATTAAATGCAGGAAAATGGAGTAATCCTGAACCATGATTAGAATCTAAAGAAAGAGTAGGTTTTAAGCTAGCCATTAGTAGGTTTTTTTCCTCTGAGTTGGTAATGTAAAAGTCTGTAAATCACATAAATAACCTAAAAGACTAAAAGCAGAATTAAATAATTATTCATTTTGGGTCAGGTTTTGGTTTTAAGAGCCTAAGTGTAATTATTCTGGCACAAAGGACCTTCTAATGGTTTTAAAGCAAACAGAGCTGGCTGTCCCAGGAAACTCTGTCCCATCAAACCATCAAGCACACCCACTTGGGAGAAGCAGTGAGGCAGATTCCCGTGAGCTGGAGCATCACCAGCTTAGGCTTGCAGTGCGTCTGGGAGGTTGCAGGCCTGGGAGGTCTTCCTTGCAGGAGAGATGGTAACTCCACACATGTGGACTGTGTATGGCTAACAGTGAAGCATGTTCTTTGCAGGGCTTTTTCCCAGCCTGCTCTCTGCTCGCTCTCAGTTAAACAAGGGACTCATCTCAACACATTTAACTGAGCTGCATGGAGAGAGATACAATTTCAAACTACTGAAATTGTAGGGAGTCCTTTTTTTGTAAGGCAGACAATGTATCAGGTAGGTGCAGAAATGACTCTTGTGGTTCAGAAGTATGCTTTGAATGGGAGAACATCCCAGGCCCTTAAGTTTTGGGTGAAGTTCAAAGAAATCCTTCCAGAAAGCCAATTCAGAATGTAGCCAGGCCATTCTGTTCCCATTTGTCATTTTAAAGCCTAGGAAATTAAAAGTTTTTTCAGCAGTCCACCAGTGCAATTAGTTCAGAAAGTTTTCTTTGGCTTGGGGTTTGACTTGGCAATGTAGAGAACAGCTACAGATCTGAAAATAGTGAGACAAGGAGCAGAAAGTGCTTTTGCTCCCTTTTACTAAGTTCACATAACTATATTTTGAATTCTGACCAAAACCAGGATAATAAAAAGTTGTAAATAGCATAAGGACAACGTTGCAGTGATCTCACCTGTTTGTAAACAAAGAGTCTTACATTTTCTGTTCAGCTGAAATGCCCTCCCCTCATCCATAAACCTAAACTCTAAAGTGTAAATTGTAATTTCTAACAGAAATAAAATACTCTACATGGTGTATTTTAAATTGAGTGCTACCACATGAGAGAATATGTCTTCATAATGATGTTTCTGATCTTGAATTAACTGTCCAGCCAAGGCATTTATATTGCACAATTGTACCTGTTGGAAGAGGATGGTAAGAATCTGAAGCCCCATTCTGGTTTCTGAAATTGGTCTTTTAGGGAAGTAATACCAGGGCTTTAAGTACATTCTGCCTGGGAAAATGCTAATCCATCTTCCCTTCCACTACAACTGGTCAGATGCAAACAGAAAGGTCCCACTGGTGTGCTGGAGGCAGAACAGACCATGACTGTTCTCTAAAAACACCTACAGGCCAAGAAGAAGAGTTTTAGTTGTTATGCCCACATTTTAAGATAACTTCCCCCTCCCTTCTTTGATTTATTGCATAAAGAGACGATATTTTAAACCTTTCTCTTCTGGGAGTGTCCCACGCAAACTCTATGTCTTTTCTTCCTCTTTTTTCTGTATTCAGTGTTTGCTAGTTATACTTTCCGTGTCAAAATTCTGGACAGCTAAGGGATAGATTACTTTCACTGGAATCAGTGACTGAAATTATTACCTCAAGGTCATTAGGTTACTTCCCTATCTTTGTAAAAACAGCATATTCTTTTAAATCCAAAGTTAATAAAGTGAATAAAGATGTGAGAAAAAATGAGCTGATAAGATGGTGTATACAGTCTCCATCAGTGACTGTTCCACATCTGCCACTCCAGGGAACCAGATCCTGTGGTTTGTAACAAATGCCACCTTTTTCATTGAGAACCTCGCAGTGACTAAAGAGCAGAAGTGATTGTTGATCTCCACATTGCCGTCATTCATTTCTTATCGGTTTTTATTTCTGATGTTGCTGTTCTTTTGTCTTGGCTCCCCCTTGATTTTGAATCTGATCACATTACAATTTAACCTTGCAGCATTCTAATTTTAACACTGCAACACTACAAAATAAACAAACATACAGATGAGAGTCTGTTTTCAAAGGATGTTTATTTTCATTGCCCAGCTTGATCTTTTGGGACAGAATGAGAACTCTTCTGTGAAAGTGGGCATCTAATGGACATCTTACAATATATCCAGAAACAGAGGTATCCTGAATCACAGGTTACTTTTGAAAATACAAGCTGTTATGGCTAAAATTAAACGTAAGTAAAATCCTGGCAAAACTGACTTCATTGTCACTGAAGTAATTGAAAGCCATTCCATTGATTTAAGTGGAACTGAGATTAAACTCTGTAGTTATAAAGATTTTTTTTCACTTGCAGACAAAGGCACTCTTTCTGTTCCCTGTTTTTTTGCTCTAAATGTACCGTGCTGGAGAAGAGCCACTCTAAAGTTCACGATCTGTAGGAAAGTTGGCATGCCAGCAGCGGAGAAGCATCAGTCAGTGCAGGCCAAGCATGGCTGCAAATGTCAGCCAGTGCCTTTCGTCCATAAACAAGAGAGTATTTCACTTGACAGGGCTGCAGCAAAAAACTCAAGGTAGATTTCAGCAGACTTCAGTGCCCACTGTTAAGGGGAGAGATCTTAGACATGTTTACTGGGGCTTTGAGTTCCGCACATTTACCATAAGACATTGTGCAGGCTGCATTTGTGAAAGGATATTGTTGTAGCAGCTTGTGTTGGTTATCAGCTCAAGGGAGTAAGTCTACAGCAAGCTAAGCGATAGCAGTACTCAGAGTAAATGGCTTCTGACTTTTAGAAGTGTTTGTTTCTATGGAGAGATGTTAATTTTGCCCTTTGTCTCTGTGGCAGAAATTAGAGGAGCAGTGTTACGTCTGTCTTGTCCCAGGTGTTGATGCTGAGGGAGGTTGCCTGGGGGCCTGCAAGGAATAGAGCAAGTACTATTGCATTTTACAGTGGATGTCTTCAAGGGAGAAGCAGGGGTTGTATGAGGATGCCACGATTTCAAAATAAAATTCACGGTGTTTGTTCCAGACAAGAGAAATTCACCGCAATATTTTGCTCCAGGACTCATGGTAAGTCTAGCTAGGAGCTGTCAAATGCAAATCTCTCTAAATACCTGCTCTTCATCATTCAGGCAAAACTTTGTCTCAGCGTCTGAAGAAACCTAAACCCTTTTAAAGAACTAACATTTACTTTCCCATGCAATTACCTGCCTGGAATCCAAGAGAATTGTTTACAGAGGGAAAAGGAAAAAAAAGTTTTTCTTTTCTAAAGTCACCCTGTAAAAAGGATGAAAAGTATACATTAAGGTGCCTTTCTTTCCAAATCTGTACTTTTCCCCCATAAATATCAGCATAAATTGATGCATATACTGGAGTTTGTGTTTGATGCTTTGTGATTTCAGGCACAAATAACATGCTTTGTACCAGGTTAGAGATGGTCCGGATGCTGTATTTTGCCTGGAAGGACAGAAAATGTGTATAAGAAATATTTTTCATGCATAGAAGTATAGAAGAAAAGATTATTCTGAGTAGGTGTTGCCTGTGGGAAGCTTAAAAAGTTTATTTTAAAAGGTTTTCTATCCCATAAACATTCAGGTGTTACCTGTTTTGCAGTCAGTGTTTGTAATACTAGGGAAACAAATATAAAATGAACACTTCTTTTATCCTGATGTAACAAAATGTGTGCAGATGTGTTCACTGTTTGTTTGGTGTGCATGAGGAGAATGGGAACATGTTTCCTTTAGACATTTGAAAGAGTACTGTATTCATTGTTTTTCTAATCCTTTGCCATGTCAAGGACTGAGCAATCAGGACAAAGATGATGTGATGCATCATTTTGATCCCAGCAAATACAATATTCAAGTTGGATACGGTGCTGATTTTTTAAAAATGTTTGTATCTAGCTTTTCTGTTGAGATTTCAGAGGTAAACAGAAAGCATTCACATGTGAAGCATTGGATTTGGTGCTTAATATTCTTCTTTAGAGTAGCTCACCTAAAACTGTTCCAGTATCTTGAGTTTTTGTCAGTGTTCAAGAATTCAGCTGATGTTACAAACTGTTGGTGACAGATTCAGCGACTTCCAGGGGCTTAAAAAATGTTGATTCTCCAACTCTTTTAAGTGCATTAGTTTATCATTTTTATATGTATGTGTTTTTACAGTTTTATAAATATATAATCTTAAAAACATGCAAGCTTTTTAATGTTTTCTGATGTCCCCCTTAAGAAAGTGACACTATTTCAGTCAGAACAATTTCAGCAGATCATTCTGAAATGATCCGATGAAGTTTAGTTATTTGTGTCTCAACCTTGAGTGTGTTCCTTACATAGCTAACATGATTATCAAAAAAGCAAGATCTTAGATGAAACTAAAGTTTGAAGGGATCCTGTATTGTTTCTTTTCCCCCTCATTATTTTGACTTTATTAATGCTGCCAAGTTATTTATAGGTCTGTGACTGCGATGTTGAAACCTTTGCAGGCTGACTGACTCTATCAGAAATAGTGTTTTTGAAAGACTTCCAGGATTTCTGCTATGGGGGGTAGGATCGGCATCCTGGTTTCTCATGGACCCTTTGGGGCTTCTGCTCTGGGAAGCCCTGCTGGTGTGGCCAGTTCATAGGACTAACTACAAATGCTACCTACAGAAGTGCTACCCTGTAATGCTTTTCTACCTCCCCCAAATCTCTGTGATGCTGTGCGTCAGAGGGTACAGCCTTAAATAGTGAGGATAATAGTGAGGAATGACTGGCACTTGATATAAACAGACCTCCTGGTGCTGGAGATCGCCATTGGAAATCCTTTCAGTGCTCTCCTCAACTGCAGAACGAAGAGGTGTATGCAAGGGACTCTACCAAAAGGCCTTTGCCAAATACTTCAATACTCTGCAGCAAAGGTGTTTGCTAGCTGCTCTGAAAGTAGGACTGAGTGGCAAAACTGTAAATAAAAAAAAATAAAATTGTAAGCAGCTGGGAAAAATCTGCCTCTCTGACTCTTTCGAGTCCCCTTTTCAGTTCATTTGTGTTGTAAAACACACTTTCGAAGGGTTGCTTAAAACCAAGCCTGCAGCTAAATATTTACCCAATGGATTTTGTTAAATCTGTTTCAGTGCCTCTGGAAATGAATTCACACCTCTAATTCCTAAGTACCCTTTGCCTCTGGGCATCTGTAGTGAAATGCAGGTATTAGAAGAGCTGAAATCAGTTGAGATAACTGATAACCTGAGTCAATAAGGAATGGATTGAGAAGACAGAATGATCTTTGTCTCTCCGGGGCTTGGAAATGGAAATTTTTGAACTGAAAAGCAGTTGTTCAGATAATGCTTGAAAAGTATTTTCCAGGCCTCTTGTCAGCCTTCCTGCATCAGTTAAGTACCAGCTAATATAATCGAAAAATATTGCCCACCAGCACTTCTAGTAGCAGGTGAAGAACACCTGAGGAGGCACTTGTGCCAAAAGATATTGTCGGCCCCCTTTTCTAAGGGAGGGGCTGCTTCCTAACAGCTCTAACACTGCTCACAGTTAGCTTGTGTCTTTAATGAACTTCACTGGTGTATAGGGTGTTATTGCCATCTCAGTCACAGGTAGAATGGGAGTTTGCCAATTTTTCTGTATTTTTCATGTGTCAGCCTTTGGCATCTCTAACACAAGGGAGATATGAGCCCAGTGCCCAAAACTCAGCTGCATGGTTTGCTCCTTTCCTTTGCTCTCTGTTTAACATTCACAGACTAAGGCAAGAAGCAGAATGGATAAGCTGTCACTGAGCACTCTGCTGTTGGACATCACAACTCCGTGATCTAACACAGGGGAAGTCTGAGAAATCACAAGTCAGTAGAGGCAAATGGATGGTTTGGGTGAGAAGGGACAAAACAAAGGTAATAGTGAAGGCAGAAAGAGCAATGGGGGAGTGGGATGTGGCTTCTGAAACAGTCTATTTTGAACATTCTGTCTTTAAGAAACTAAATTATGAAATATGTGGGAGGAAAAAAATATATCCACAAGTGAGGAATGCAAGATGAGCCTCTGCTGATAAAACTCTACTACATGTTATTTTATACCACTGAGATTCTCATCCAGAAATAAGTCTGGAGTCTCCATTTCACCTCATTGAAAATAGCATTGGGTCTGAAATACATGTTTCAAAAGATTTATTGGGATAGTTTTAAAAGCCACAGACTGTGGGCCATTCACCATATCTCTTGAGAGGGACTGTCTACAGCCTCATACATCTTTAACTTCAGAGTTCCCCTGTTGAGATCAGACGTTTTCTGTGCTTAAATATTACTCCTGTTATTCCTAATTAAACCCTGTATATCACACCTTATAATTCTCTCCTCAACATGACCAGCAGATAGCTGTTTTATTCCCAGCTCATCAGCATTTAACAAAACTGTATAGATTTGATGTTACTCTCTTCCCAGAAATCAGGCTCTCCGGTCTCAGTCCTCTGAGTGTTTTCCCATCTCTTCGCCTCTCTCCTTCCACTCTGTCAATGGCTTCCAGACAACTTGGTGCCTAAACTAGAATGTCATAGTTGAGTGTAGTTGAACCGGAGCCAAACACAAGGAGAAGGTCTCTTGCTTCCTACTCTGATGTGATGCATTTGGTAAGGCAGACCAAAAATACAGTGCTGCTTTCTTGCCAGAATACCCAGAAGAATATTAGACATGGTCTCAGAATTAGGCAAATGACACCTGAGGTGTGAATGTACTTACTCTTGTTTGCAAATATCATTAACCAGCTTAGCTCAAATGTGCTTGTTACCAACTCAAAACACCTTCAATTTAGATGCCTCTGGACCAATTTAAGGATCATCTCCACATATCAACAGGGTCAAATTTGACATGGTTTTGTCCAGGCAGTGGTGTGGCACTCGTAACTCACACGGATTTCTCCTTAGAGCCAGTTTCTCTTGCTCCCTGGAGCAGGCTGGTGGCCGCTCCAGCACCAGTGGTTCAGAGTGCGGTCGCAGCATCACTTGGGAGAGCTGGCTGCTGGCTCAGAGAATGGCTGGTTGTACACAGGGCCTCTGAGGGTGGAGGGGGCTGTGACTGCCCACGGAAATTGTCACTGTGGCGGAGAATTCAAGTCCATTTTTCTTGTCAAAATCCAAGTCTGTAGACATCACTGCTCTCTGCAGTTTCATGTAATGCTCTCGCTTTTGTGGCTAATTGAAGTGCCCCTGCAGCAGCCACAAATACTTGGCCACTGGGCTGCTGTGGTACATGGCTGTGTGTGGTCAGTGCTTCATACTGAAAGCATCTGTAAAGTGTTTTATCTGCTCAGAACCAACGCATTTCACATAAAGATTGACTTGTAAGAGTTTGCAATGGTATTCTCTGTCCAAGGATATATTGTGTTTTGCAAGCTGCTGGAGGCCTTAGTGCCCCATGCTTTTCTGTAGGATGTCTCTGTGCCTTCACATTGACCACCCCTTCCTCTTCTCCTGCTAGCTGTGAGACTTCCTCCTAGGTGATGGCTGTTGAGTTTTGGTGACTCTGAAAGTCATTGTGAAATAACTCTTTAAGTGCGGTGGATCTTGGGAATGGCACCCTTTACAGCTTGTAGTTCAGTGATTGAATTTCTCTCTGGAGTCGTTTCTGAGGTGTTCTAGAACTACTGTGTTGCGTTAGAAGGAAAATGAGATCTTTTCAAAGGAAGTAGATGTTGAAAAATTAGTTTGAGGATATTTAGTCGTTGGGGGAACGTGACATACAGACATAAAATGCTGTGTGACAGTGTCTTGCCTGTTTTGGCATCTCTTATTTCCTGTTGTTAATGATACAAATGTCATCTTTCCACAAAACTTGATGCACTGTGTGCATACTAGAGCAATGCTTGTGTAGGAGTGCGTCTTCTGTCTTGACTACCCTTAGATGAGTGTTTCTAAGAAGTGATCTACTTCATTTTACATGAAGAAAAATCTTTAAACAACCATTTGGGGATTTCAAAGCACATCAGGATTCTTTGCAGCCATAAGTGCCAGCCTGCTTGGATGTGCTGCTTCTGGGCTTTCACATGCTCCCCTTGGCTTTCTTCACATTCCCTTCTTGCCATGGGAGAGGTAAATTAAGGGCACTGAAATTTCTCCAGATAAGAGTCTGCTTACAAGCCCATTTCTAGTAGCTGAAATGTTTATGCGGTGTTGGAGGGACTTTTGTAATCTAAATGTTCTTTTGCAGTGTAATTGATACTGTTTTATTAAAAATGTTCCTCCTCAAGCATATACAACACTAACTCGAGTTTAGCAGGGTCCAACCAGTGTTAGAGGTAATGTGCATATATGAAAGGAGAGACCCAGATGAGTGAATCATATGTAGCAGCCTGATTCTGTTGTGTCCATTTACAAGCATCACCAGCCATTATCTTTGAATTCAATATTTCAAGCATTAGCTTTCTGTTCTGGCTTATTATATGAGACTATTTGCTACATAATTATATTGTATTTCATTTTCTTCTATATGCTATTGTAATAATGATATTGCCTAATAAAATAATGTCAGATTTTAAATAGGTTAAAAGTAATTTGTTATATTAGGTTTTTTATTTGAGAAAATAAACTAGCTGATAGTGCATATCATGCTGTGCATTTTTTTTTTGTTAGCATTTGCTTTCATTTCTTGTCGTCTTTTACCTGTTGAAATAAGGGTGGGGTTTTTTCTTGAATTGTTTTAAGTTATTATGGCCCTCCACAGCCTTAAGTCTAACGTATTGATGTTCTAGTGAGGACATAAGATGCCTAACTTGCTATTTATTAAAAGGATAGTTTGCAAAAATTTCTGCTCCTAGTTAATAGCTGCACCTTTTTAATCACTGAAGTAAATTAGCTAGACTAATGTGAAAGAGTATGATAATAGAGTATGAGAGTACTCCAGCAAAGGGAGGCTTAAATTTGCTGGGAGGCAAAGACAGAATACATTTGCATCAAAGACAGTTCTGGAAAAGAAAAGCTTATGCTAACTTTTGTAGTGGGATACTTTAGGAATAACCAGTGATGTAGGAACTGGCACAAAGTGTAGTTCTCTTTATAAGTGTCATGAATAGCATCTCAACATACATCCAAATAATGAAGAGAAGGAGGAAGGGGTGAAAGATTCTTCTGTTTCTTAATGCCCTCCTCTTTAATTCTTTAATTCCTTTTGCTTTCAAAGTGACCTCAGTACTCTGTAAACTTCCACATCACATGCAGAGGAGCTATCTCTGTCACATGACTAAAGCTTATCTTCATTGGGAAATACTCTGACTCCTCCTTGAAGTGCCATTTCCAAGTACATTCCCTTTTATGTAACTTTCTGTTTGTAGGCTGTCCTTTCTTGTTAGACATTTATTAAGAACTAAATAGAAAACCTCTGAGCCCAGTTCAGCAGCCCATTCCTCTTCAGCTAGGTACGGTCATCACAATGGAATTCCAGCATATCCTTTGGGTTCAGTGTGTATGTGAAGGTTTTGCGGGATAAGGACAGGTTAAAGAAAGCTTTTGTTGAACTGGAGCCCATCTGACTTTGCCTTTTCTATGTATTCATCATTAGAAGACTCAGAAATTATTGTATTGACCTGTGATTTCTTGTCATTTAAGTTTTATACAAATTTGGACATCTCATTGCTGTTTTTTTCTGCTGATTCTTCTGTTATCACATGGTACTGCCAGCTTACCTGTTCTGTTTGTGCTGTGTATAACAGCTATGTTGCTGTACTGCTTGTGTGGTTATTCATGGGTATGCAGGCAGGCAGTTATGGGACAAGAATGTACAGACCCTGATTTCAATCATTCTGACTTTGTGAGAGTTAGTATCTTAACTGAGCATCTTGAGGATTGTGCTTTATTATAACTAAGGCTGCCTAGTGAAGTCATTTTAACAATGCATGTGAAACTTCTTTTTCCACCACAGAATTAGAGAAAAAGAGATGTGACCTTCAGTGACATTGGTACTTGAAAACAGAATCAAAGTTATTAAGTTGACATCTGCTTTTAGAGCATCTTCATTTGAATGCAGCCACCAAAACAATCAAGTTGTATCCCTCTTACCCAGGTCATCAGGCCATTCACAGAAGAGATATGGCCAGGTAAAAAAGATAAAATCTTACATTTCCTTATGCCCTAACAGCAGCTAATTGCTAGAAATGCCTTCTTCAGATATTAATTAGATCAGCCTGGAGGCTACTCCTACTTGCATTAAGGATCTGATTTCTCTCTGCATGAGATCCTTACAGACTCAGTAATCAAAGCTTTCTTTGTCTCAGAAGGTATATACTTAACCCAAATATGCTCCTAAATGCCTTAATTCCCATCCTAGTGCCATTCTTCTGTCCTAGTGCCTGCTCTCACTGAGCTTCAAGACAAATTAACAGCTACCACTATGAAAGAGTATAGTGAACAATGTCATCTGTGCCTCATCGTTCTTTTATTTGTAATTTATTTCCTTCCTTTCTGGCAAAGAGATCTGGAGGGACTTGGATTTCCATGGGATTGTTTTTAAAGATTCTTCTTTTTAGCTGTGTTGTTTAGATATAGTTCAGACTTCCTTTTCTATAAATCTATTTGTTTTAACATTTCGGAAAATTGAAAAGTGAGAAAAACCCAAAGGCATCTGTTTCAGGCATAAAGATAAAAAAGCTTAAATACTTCTTGGTTGTCAGTTGTATAATGGAAAACTCTTCATAGCTGATAAGATTTTTTTCAGCTTCTCTGGATCAGTGGCTATTGCATTAATTGTTTGAGTGCCAAAACTTTTCATCAGGTAAGGTTACAAAAGCCAATAGCCTCTCTATTAACTAATTTGTTTGACTGTGCACAGTACTGAATTTTAGTGAGATTTTCCCAGTACCTGCAAAGGATCTCAATGATTTCAACTGCCCTAGGAATGCATTTTCTGCTGCAGCTGCCATTTGGTTTATTTAGTGGGTTTTGTAATTCTGAGGACAGGAAAGTACCTACTGTCCTATGGCAAATAATCATCAAATCTGTATTTACAAAAACTGACAACTTGTATTATTAAAATTGGCAGAAGCCAGGAAATGCTTCCTAACATAATTGTATCACTGACAGTTTACTCTCAAATGAATTTGGGTTTAATTATGGCAGCACAAGAAGAACTGAAAGATCCCTTTGACTAAGTAGGAATTTAATTATATTTTAAATACTGCAACCTCCCTTTTGCCTCTACAATGGCAAATAAAAAAGAAAGAGGACCAGACTACCAAAATATCAGAGTATCAGTTAAATGCTTCCTGTGATAAAGTCCTTATAATTTTTTTATCCCTTGAGTTTCATTACAGTTTTCTCTATCAATTATGCCTTCTCTAACTAACTGAAAGAAGCAGAATGGCCAGTTTGAGTGTTGAAAGGTCATTGGTTCTTTATTGATCTTGGTTTTTAGAAAAATAGTTTTAGAAAAACATGTTTTGAGGGAAAAACTACCATTTCAGTGAAACCCAGCTCCAGAATGAGTTCATGGGAAAATTCCATGAAAATATTCACACATTAGACAAATCAGATTTGGTATTGTGTATCGTCAGCTTTTGTGTCTGAGTTTTGGGGGCTTCTTTTCCTGAAATGTGTTTTGAATGTAACACAAAAGAAATGACTGTTTGTGGAAGTTATTTCTAACTACCCCTTAGTTGAATTAAGGCTCTGAAATGTCATAGTCAAAGGAAATCAGCATCTTCTTTATTGTTTTAAAATATTTAATAAAATTTAGATGAAATACAATTTTTTAATCGCATTTGAATAGAACTTTGAAATGCTACATTTAAATTTGTAGCAGTTAGCTGGAATCAATCCCTGATGTTTACCAGAAGTGATGGCAGTGAAGCCCTGGAGAAAAGTATTCTGGAGGTGACCAAAATTATTTTATTGGATAATCTTAACGCTCTCAAAAGATGAAAACATGTTTGAAGTACTGAGCATTAGCTTTCTTTCCATATTTCATCCAATAGAGTAGTTTCGTGTAGTGTCAGGAAGGCTGACTCAAAAAGAGCATGGCTAGAAAAATTTATCTAAGCAATGTCTGTAAGAAAGCTTTTTAAAGTTTCATATGTATATTTTACATGTCAAGTACTCATTTTCTTAAATGTCTTTCATGTCTGGAGTAGTAAGATTCTCTAAGAGAAGTTCTTCTCCATGTTCCAGAGAAAAGCTGAAAATTATACTGTACACATACCCGTGAAAAGAAGAAAAATAAGGATTTTGGTATATATTTCAGCCTAGTTAGTAACATATTGAATTCCTAAACTTGATAATGCCTAGTGCACATGGAAAACAGCTGATGTTTCCTTTGTCATGGCATCCTCTAGTAAAGTGCCGATTCCATACAGTTTGAAATTGAATGAAATATGAAATTAGTCTATTTTGACTCTCACATTTTCCGTCTCAAAATTACATGCTTTTTTTTTTTAAGTGATTAATGCCTTCACTCTTGTTTTTTAGACCTGAGAGATAAGATTTGCATAGCATTCCAACTTCCTTGAAGACTGTGTGTTATGGAAATCAGTTGCAGTGGGTGCCTTATTAGGCATTTTTGACAGTTTCCCACTAAAGATACAAAACTCCCAAAAGGGGAGCTGATGAAAAATATGTTGGGAAATTCTTTCTTAAAAACAAAAACACATTTCACTAAAGGAATAAATCAAGACAGAATTTCAAATTTTTTTGGTGGCATTAAAATTGAAAAATACGACAAAAATGAGAAGAGTCAGACTTGCTGAGATTCGTGTTGGAGATGAACTTAGCAACAGCTTTTGTTTTCTTTCTTCACTGTAAAAATCTCATCTAGATAAAATGCAAGCACACTTTGTAAGTGCAATGCAATTATAGCTAGCCTCAGGAAAGAGCACTGACCAATTTTATTGCAGTGCCAAAGATTAGTCCTGGAATGTAAAGCTGAGAGAGGCCTATTAGGGACTTGCTTCATTAGAACATGTGGAACAAGACATTCATAAGGCACCAATAAATCCATTAAGGGGAAGAGGGCTCTGAAATGGCCCTTCAAGATTTTTATTATTAACTACAAGGATTGCTGAGGTTGGTGACGTCAGAAATATGGTTTTAGCCAGCACTCACTGTCCCTTTTAACTCACTGTTCTCCAGTCCAAACTCACTTTGAAATAAGCAGCCATAACTGTTCTAGTTTGCTGAGCAGGATCTACCTAACACGGCTGAATTTGGAGAAAGCAGGAGAAAATAAAAGATCAGTGGAAAATCTCCTCTCTCATGTTGCCACAAATCCTGCATGAACAGAATCCTAGCTGTTGACTACAGCTTTTAAGTTCCTCATAAAGTCACTGTTAGATAGACCCTAGCAGGCTCATTCATTTTCATAAATCTAAATTTCTGATGCTGGTAAATCTTGAAAAGAAACAGCAGTTTGTTATGTATGGAGGGCATTTTGATAAAACTGTCCCAAGCAATGGCAGACAAGAAGCCTGTGCTGCTGAAAAATGGTAATGTTGTCTGCTCAAAGGTGGGTTTAAATATTGACCAGCTGCCTAGAAAATAGCGTCAGATTTGTCAACAGCATAAAAAATAGCCACTGAGAAACCAGCACATTTCTCTGCATCCTAATGCTTCTAATTCCCAGAGATACTGAAGTGAATATCATTTCATGGAAGAAAAAATAGGTTCTATATCAGGAGTTTGAGATTTCCTCACTCGGGAAATACAGACTGCTCGGATAAAGGATGCTGATTCTGGTTGATATTTTCTACCAAATGGTGATACTCTTTCCAAAAAGTGATTTCGAGATACTCACTGTTGGGTTTACCAGTCTTGTGGGGCAAAACTCCCAGCTAGAAGGTGGGTCCCAAAATGCTCCCAAGAGCTTCAGAGCCCCCAGCACTCTCAGCTGGACAAGACTGGGGCAGAGAGAAGTGTTTCTCTTTTTCCTCTGTGCCTGCTTCAACAAAAAAACGACTTTTATCCAGCCTGAAAGACTGTCAGAAGTGTCACTGGCCAGGATTCGGAACCTCTTTTTTCAAACCCCCGGCTGCGTCACAACCATCACATGGGACTTGATAAATTTTTCATGCCAGAATTAATTCATTGGCGTGTATCCTGCCTCCCTGGGGCACTTCATCTGTCACAGACAAAGGGCATGGGGATTTGTGGAAGTGCTGGTGGGGTGGCTCTTCTCAGACCCATCAAACTGTGTGCGCATGTCAAGTCAGGAATTTTGGAGTCTCCTGGGACGTATGTGGGGCTTTCCAGAGGGGAGTGCCAGGTGTGTAGGCAACTGCTTCTTTTGGTGGTGTGGTGCTTTAACCTCAGCTGGTAACTAAGTCACATGCAACTACTTGCTTATTCCACCACCAGCCCCACCCCGAGTGGCAGGTAGAATCAGGGAAAAAAAAAGTGAAAGTCATGGATTGAGATAAAAACAGTAATTGAAACAAAGCAAAATATAATAATAATAATAGTGAGACAGAGAGAGGTAATAATAATGGGACAGAGAGAGGAATACAACCCAAGATAAGTAAGTGATGCCCAGTACAATTGCTCACCACCCACTGACCAATGCCCAGCCCATCTCCGAGCAGCAATTGGCACCTCCCGGCCAGCTCCCCCCAGTTTATACACTGAGAATGATGCTCTGTGGTGTGGAACATCCCTTTGGCCCGTTCAGGTCAGCTGTCCTGGCCTTGCTCCCATCCAGTCATTTGTGCACCTGCTCACTGGCAGAGCCTGGGAATCTGAAAAGTCCTTGACTTGGAGTAAGCACTACTTAGGACCAACTAAAACATCAGTGTGTTATCAACATATTCTCAGACTGAATCTAAAACACAGCACTGTACCAGCTACTAGGAATAAAATTAACTCTATTCCAGCCTAAACCAGGAGAGATTGGTTTTTTGGAGCTAATGGTTTAAATGTAGCATGCATTCCTTTTATCATGCACAGACATAGCTCAAGAAATGGAAATGTAATGGAAATACACTATTTATGAAAAGAATGACATTTAGTGGGGTTTAATGAAATACATTTTTTACCCAATAAATACTAAAAAAAGAAAAATACTTATTTGTGAGAGAGATTATTGCAGTGCTCGTAATCCAAGCAGCACAACAGGAAAGGAAAAATAAATAAGGCATTTTGTTCTCACCTTATGCATATTATATGATATTCCCACCCACATTTTATAAACCAGAGAAGTATATTAAAAAATAGACCAGTTATGCTTCCGATACTGGTAAGCATGAAGATGAAATTGTAGTCAAAATAGTTCCAATCAAACTATATTCTTTCTTTATTTATTCTTTCTAACACTACTAATGTCATAAAAGTTTTCAGCTTGAAACATGGATAAAAATGAAACATTCACAGTATCTTTTTAGAGGCTGGAAACCTCATGCTTGGAATGATTTCTGCTTTGGAATGTCTGTAATATATTGAAGCCTTAATACCATGCTAATTGGTACCTTACTAATTAGCTTGTGACTAGAATTTTAATTAGATGCACAATAGGTGTTCTTCTTACCTGCAGTGGAGGAGCTATTTCCTGGGAAAAAAAGCAAAGAGAAAAAGGTAGTGAAAGGAATCCATGGAAGACAAATATAATCTAATCCCTACTATGAGAAATGCATACATTAATTAATATTTTTCAAAATTATGTCTCTGGAAATTTATTCTGTTTTGTAAAGCACATTAAAGTTTGCTTTGTGATTTGCTTTTCTCCCGTGTAGAACAAATTGTACTTTTTTTTCTGTGACGTGACATGTGTTGTGAGCAAAGGGAGAAATCCTGGAACACGACTGTAGTTAATTAGCTCAGGGCCAGCCCCAGGGACTGAGGTGGAGGCATCATGGGCTCAAAGCAGGAGTCTGTAATCTGGGTTGAAGAGCAGAGCTGTGTACCTGTGAGCTGGGTCACAGGAAACAAGGCAGAAATCTCAAGGAGATGCCCAGCACCTTGACAACGGCATTAGTTGAGCCTGGGCTGTAGCACATTCTAGAGTTAAAAATGCATGTGAGAAGCTTGGAAGACAGTGGCGACTCAGAAGTACCAGTACTTTGGTAGGTGAGCATCATCTATCACTTTTCTTCTATCAGGAAAAGACAAGAAAGAGGGATAGACTGTGTCTGTCTGAAAATACAGCCACCACTAATGTTGTCATTAGCCTAATGGCATTTATGCTGTTACAGAGAATTTTAGGATTATCATTTGGGGTGAAGGCTATTTTAAAATCTGCAAAATATCTAGTGCAAGAGGAGTCCCAAAAACATAAATATGAAGTTTCTTCCTTCTCCAAGGAAGCCTGAGTTGTGTGTTTATAAATATAAAGTTAGTTGTCAGGCCTGGTAATCCCCATAAGCCCCAGCAGTGAAAAGGGTGATTCGATTTCAGAAGATAATGGGACATTCTGAAAAATTATGATCAGGTCCAGGGAACTTTTTTATATGAGGAGATATAAACACTAAAAGGGAAGATGAATTGCAGAAAATGGAAAAGCAGTTAAAGAATTATTATTTCTTCCCCCCACTAAAGGGACACTTTTAGAACAGGCTTTTTGAAGGAAGTGGAAGACATACTATACAATTTGCATGATTTGAAAAATACTTTTGCCTGGGAAAATTCTTCTGCATGGTGAATAAGGTCACAGGTGAGCCACATTCCATGCTCTGCAAGATATTTAAAAGCTATAGCTAAGGAATATTTTTCTCCAGGTGGCAATATGAGGGAAGTGAGAATGAAGTTGCACCCCTTATGTTTTCAATAAAATTTGTAGCAATCACTCTGAGACCAGCAATTATTTCACAAATGTTAGAGAATATTGGTGCAATGAAAACAGCAGATTATTAACTGGAGACAAATCTGTAAGATTTAAGTGTCAGTTGTGTCAAGAAATGGAAGATGATGTCATCCTTGTGCCAAAATCAAATTAACCCAATCTCAGTCAAATAACACAAGTAGTATGTGGTCTGAAAACAAGTTGCACACTGTTTATGGAAAAATGCTGAATATAGGAGAAGTCAGAGAAAATTATGATGGCCTGTAACCAACTGTACAAGCAATTAATATTAATCAAAAATTGTGTTTGCTCTGATGTATTCACTCAAGTGCCCTGCCTAGTAAAAGATGCTGTCTTTTCAAAGGGCTTTATTAACCCACCTGTCCTATAAGATCTGGTCATTTCCCATGGCAAATTTGTCTCCTACTATGAGTTTCATTAGAAACAGAAAGGAGCGGGGAACTCAAGCCATGGTTAGTGGAATTATATTGCTTTTAATCTTTTATGGGCATTGATTTAAGGCTGATTCTTGTAAAAAAGATATTACTTCTTGCTGTCTAATTAAGAGGCTGGTTGGGCCTGGCGTATCTTGAGGTATCTCATTTTGCAGGGAGGTTTGAGTCTTCTCTGACACCTCCAAGCTAGCAAGACACCAGCTATCTCCAGATCAGAGGCTGTGTGACTGTGAAGCACTGTACTGGGAGCTGTTACCTCTGCAGAAAGGGAGGACATATTAGCTCAGACTTAATGCCATGCTACACACATCCCTATCACTCCCGGAAAAATGAGAGCATAAGGTTGAACTTGAATATCCCTCCAAAGAGGCTGCATCCATACCCTTTGTCCACTTCCTAGTGGGACTGCTGCTCACATCACAAAATGTCCACCATAGACAGCACTTTATCAGTACTCTTAGAATTGAGTAGGCTATTTGGAAAAGGCAGTTATGATGTACTACCACTTCATTTGAACAGTGCATTTTGAAAGGGGGAAAAAACCACCACACAACAAAACGCCTGTTATGTGATTGCATTTCTGTCTTTGAGAAATAAAAGGAAACTGGTTTTCTATCTTGAGTTCTTTGGTGATGGTAGACTTCAGCGTCCAGTGCTTTTATCCTTTTTATTGTATATGTGTGGAGGTTTGCTATGGGATACGGTGCAATATTTTTGATTGCATGCTTCTACAGAACATCTCCTTTATAACCTAGGTAGTCTAATGTTATTTTACACAGTCTACTTGACAGGAGGATGTAGATTAAAATGCAGGTCAGAAGCCCTAACCAGACTTGGCAGGCAGGAAAGGATATTGGTTCGACAGGGTAATTACCCATAGGAAGTGGTGATGCTGACACTAGTTTTAATTTTTTGAGTGCTGGTAAAGATGTTTATCTTTACTCTGAAGGCTTTAGTCTTTTATGGTTTGAATGCTGGCTGTGAGAGAAGCTGTTGTTTTTCTCTATGTTGTATCCAGCAGTAGTGGTCTTCAAAATATTTGAAAGATTTTTTCGTCTGAAAACTGAAGGAAAATATATTCTTACTTCTGAGCCTTTTTCTGAAACTCATTTAATCAGAGATATACTGTCCTGAATTTGAATGAATATTGGGAGAGTGTTTGCTTGGGTAAATAACATGTATTACATTATGGAGTAGAGATTTAGTTGCTGTTGTTTGTTATTTTTTTTTGTCTCCTCCACATAGAATTGGCTAGAACGTATTTTTCTAGACTATAAAATAATATCTGAATTTTTTATGATTTCTTTTCTCTTACATAATTTAAACTGAGGATTCCTTATTTAAGAAAACCTAAAATGAATTTCAGAGCTTGTGTTATGTAAGCCAGTTAGTTACATCAAGCAGAAAAACTGAACACTGCCTTTGGGAGAGAGGGGTGGGGGGGAACAAATGCTTGAAAGCAGAGTCCAGGGAATGGAGGACAGTTTGAGGACCAGGTTCTTCACAAACCACGCCAGAGAGAGGCTGGCAAAAGGCATCGCATACACATGGAGCACCAGTCAGCCTCAAAGGTTCTTCGGGATCAATTTTGGATGCCTATGTACGTATGTTCAGTCTGGGAATAATACTTAAATGTTTTCACGTGATTTTGTCTTCCAGAATGATTGAAGATTGTGGGAAAAGAGGAAATACCATGGCAGAAAGAAGGCAGCTGTTTGCAGAAATGCGTAAGTACTTCCTGGAAATGTTTTGCTGTGATAGACCAAGCCAATTGCTATGCAGTGTCAGTAAAATTTATGCAAGCTTTCCCCCTCAGATCTCTGTTGCAAAAATGAATATCGTGAGACCAAAACCGCACAAAAATGGGCTGATTTGACCACAGCAGGAAAGAGGGATTTTCTGCATCAGATTTTTTGATTGAATTATTTTAATCGATAGCTTCTTAAGACAAAGATGCTGCAATACCCAGGTTGCAATGAAGAGGGATAAAGATCTTCAAAAGCTACATTTTTTATTGGAGGTATCTGTAGTGAGTTGACCCCAGCCAGCTGCCAAACTCCCACATGCTTGCTTAATCCCTAACTAGCCCCCAGCGGGGTGGAAGAGAATATATTAGCAAAAATTGCTAGCAAAAGCAAGCAAACTCATTGCTTGAGATAAAGACTTGATTAAGTGACAGAAAGAGAGGGGAAAAATTGCAACAGAAACCAAGGACGAGTGATGCAAAGGTGGCTATTCCCCGCTTCCCAAAGGCAGACTGATGCCCAGCCAGTCGTGGAGCAGTGTCCACCTTGGAAGACAAAACTCCCCACCCTCTTGTTTCCCTACCCCAGTTTTATTGCTGAGCATTACATGGTATGGACTAACCTTTTGGCCAGGTGGGGCCATCTGTCCTTGCTGTGTCTACTCCCAGCCTCTTGCCTATCCCCAAACACCCCTCAGAGGGGACAGAGTAGGAAACAAAAAAGCCTGGGTGCTGTGGAAGCACTCTTCTGCAACAGCTGAAACAGTGGTGTGTTATCAACACTTTTTTAGCCGCAAATCTAAAACACAGCAGCTTGCATAGACTGCTATAAAAAAAGTTAACTGCATCTCAGCCAGACACAGTACAGGGACTCATATACGTCATACCCCAGTTCAGTGTATTTTTTATAGTTCATAGTGAAGTTCTGTGTTCTCTGCAGAATAGTGTGTCAGGGTTGTACCATACCAACAATGTTCCTGCACTTCTTACAGTCATCTCTAATTTCTCTTACAACCAATCCGCTGTTCCTCCAGGAAATTCTATTACGTATCAAGTTTTAGACTGTCACCCTATTACTAGATATGCCTGAGTTTTGTGTGTAATTGCTAAGCTTCCTATTGTTTGTCCCCTGCCACGTAGTAAACAATGACAGAGCATCTCTCTGATCTTTGGTGGGAGACTAAGATGGGCATTACTGGGACTGGAGTTATTGTGCATACTGAAAGGCCAGGTATGTGCTGGTGAATTCAGTGTGCTCAGGACTGTTCCCCAGGGGTGAGCCCTACATCTGAGCTCTCCAAATTAGAGACTTCTCATTCAGATGGCCTACCAAGAAATGTCTTGGCCCATCCCACAGTGTCCGCTACCTCTGTTGTGCCCTGTTATAAATTGTTAAATTATGTTAAATTATTTTAGTGTCACACAGGGCTTGCTGTTGAAACTCATGAATATTTCTCACTGATCTTTTCTCTCTGGTGACCCGTGACAGGACCTGAGGAAATGGAATGAAGCTGTATCATGGCAGGTCTAGGCTGGGTATTAGAAAAAGGCTCTTCACCCAGAGGGTTTTTGGGCACTGGAACAGGTTCCCCAGGGAAGTGGTCACAACACCAAGCCTGACAGAGTTCAAAAAGCATTTGGACAGTGCTCTCAGGCACATGGTGTGATTTTGGGGATTATCCTGTTCAGGGCCAGGAGTTGGACTCTATGATTCTTGTAGGTCCCTTCCAACTCAGGATATTCTATGATTCACTTGTCTCTCGTGTACAACATCTTGGACCCATAGAGGGAGGTATTGTTCTTTGGCCTGAATCAAAAAATGTATTTGGCCATTAACAGAACATACCGTAGTTTTAATTAGAATTACAAAGGGGCCTTGATTTTTTATCAGCTAAAGTCAGTTGCACAGGTACCATTAATTTCAATTAGTTTGAAATACTCCTAAAATGCTTAGGACTTTGTTGTGAGGATTTATGGTTTGTTTCCACAGTGTTGAAGGCTGTTTTGATGTTGGATTGTTTTGGAGGAGTTAAGGAGGTGTTGGGAAAATCAGCAGTTGGAGGCAGAGAAGGGACTGTTTTCCTGTATTGTACACCCATAGTTATAGTCTACTATTTTTTTCTTTCACGTTTTAGTTTTTTGGCATATTTACTTGAGTCTAGTTTATCTCACGTGTGCTTCCCTTCTCTGTTTGCCTGTCTCCGTTCCTCCACCTACTACATATGTACACAGAGAACTGAGTGTTCCAGCTAGGTAAAAAGAGGGCAAAATATTAAGTCTTTGTGAAAAACTAGATGTATTTTAGCCATATTCATAAAACACTGCACTTTGCATTCTGAGGGCCCCTGGGATGCCTCTGTATGTGGAGGTTGTGCTTCACTGAAACGGAAGTTCATCCTGGCATTGCATTCAGGTGCCCCCAGCTGTGTGCAAGCCCACACATTTAACGTGTATAACAAAAACCATGTGCTCCTGATGCCCTACATATTGTGGGCCATGTGAAGCTTCTTCACATTCTGATAGGCATAAGCCTATGCTAAAAAGTTAAACTCCACAACCTGCCAATATCAGAAGAAAATTTGTAATATAAAGGCTTTTGCCAGCAGTTTCGGTTCTTGGGACTTGTATCTGCAAGTCTGTGATTAAAACCGCACAATAATTTTAGAAAGTGGGTCATGTTCCAGACTACACAAGATAGAAAAGAGAAAAAAAAAAAAAAAGGAATCCAGTTTTTCAAGCCTTTTTAAGTGGGAAGTCTGTCCTGAACAAGGAGTAGAATGATTTGATTCTGACTTTAAATTTGGACCACTGGGATTTTCCCTGTATTTTGAGACGTCCCGTTCGACCTTCTTGTTTCCTTTCCTTCAGAAGAGGCATCCTTCTGGTTCCAAATCACAAACTTCTGCAAATTAATAGCATAATCATTATCACCTTCTGTAGAGTTGCGTGGTTAAAGCTTGTCTTACAACTCAAAATGCTCTGTTGGACATCAAGCCACTGGGTCTTAGACTTACCTGCCATGCCCGAGTATATCCACACTGATGAGAAGTTCAAAATGTACATCATTGTTGGCTCGTATTATCCAGCAAGAAAACAAAGCCAAAGCTTGCAGTGTGTCCCTTTGTTATTTTTGCAAACTGCAAACAGTGTTACATGACATGAGCATATTCAAAGGAAACAGAGTGAGGCACTGCCAGCAGGCAGAAGGAGGGAGAGGCCACTGGCAATCCTGTAGGGAAAGATACAAATTTGCTGTCTCGTTTGCCGTGCTCAGTCCTGCACATCTTTCCGCTTGTTCTTCGGGACTCTCCATCATGTAAGTGATGGTACTTTTCTACAGAAGTTGTTTGACAAATAGATCTCTGACTGTGGCAAAATGTGAATCATGACAAAATTAAATTGTCCGTTCCAGGGTAGTGTCAGCAGCACCTACTCTCCAAATGATATCAAAATAATACCATCCACTGCGTGTGCAAATAGTAAATAAGAAAAAAATAAAACAACATTGCCTACAAATTTGTTTATTTAGGTTTATTACTGCAACCTCAGAAGCTCAATGAACCAGAGCCTCACTTCACTTTCACTCTTTAAATCTTGTTAAAAGGCTGAAGTTTTGTAAAGGAGCACTGCAAGTTTATTGGTAGCTTTCACTAAAGTTAAGAGGGGGAAAGTTACATTCATTTTACTAATTTTTTTCTGTTAAAAAGCTTAGTGTAGCAAACTTTATCTTCCCTTTCACCTGTAAAGAAATTTTCCAAAAGCTGTCAGTGAGATACTAATGGAGAAAGAAAACACGTGTATAATTTTAACAATAGAGGATATGATGGAAAAAACTCACAAAAGTACTTCCCATACCTGATGTTAAGTAGTCAAAGGTAATTTCTCCCAGGAAGAGATGGTGTTAAGACATCTAACTGGCAAAAGGCAGCAGCTGGGATCCCTAGGAAGACAGTGTGGGAGAATTTGGTCAGGAAAAGAGCAGAATCTGGGGAGAGTAGAAAGTATCATACTCATTTTCATCTCACAGGTCAAGAGTACATTTGAAAAATTTGGATCCGAAGGATGACATTGTTTAAGAAAGTGTGGGTGAACGATGCCACCACAGGCAGAATGGAAGCTTCAGGCAAGATTTATCAGGGAAGGAAGCCTTCCCATTGAGTCACAAGATGCAGAAAGAACCCCCCTCACCTTACTCTCCTTCTCAGAGAATAGTCTGGGTAGAGCTCGATCCAATCCTAGTCCCAGACTTGGTCAAGAGTTTATGTTTTAAGGATTATGTAGATGTAATTGATACTTTATATGACTTCAGCATGCAGGATTAATGATAGAAAACCAAATATATTTATATTAATAAAATAAAAATTTATTTAAATTTATTATAATGACAATAATTAAACTAAAATATTGTAATCAAAATTATTTACCAGACAATATAGATAGTTATAACTAATTCTATAGGGCACTATTTATGAAATAAATTATTTCAAAGCTATCTTAATAATTATTAAGTAGAGATTGGTGTTACTCACCCATATCAACACTGTGGGCAAATCTCTTTCACTTGGCCTCAAGGAATAACCTTGAGGGACGTCCCCACTCAAGGGAGGAATCACCACGTACATATCCAGAAGGAGCGTGTTAGAAGTCCCTGCCATCAAAAAATGGAACTGAGCTTTTATAGTATAAAGTGATTGACTGTCAGTCAAATGTTTCCAGGCGACTCGTGCCAGCTCAGCAGCTCTTGATAAGCTATCAGTACTATCACTTGTTGCTTCTTTTATCAGGAACTTTGTGTGCCACATCCTCAGCAGTGCTGATTTCTGTCAGGCAAGACTGTTTTCGTGTCCTCAGAAGGTTTAGCTTTGGGATTGTGGAGTCAGGCTGGTCTCAGCATTCCTGAACACCAAGAGCAGCATGATCTACCTTCTCCATCCATCTCTGATTCTTTTGCAAATCGGAGAAAATTTGAGCTATTTTACCCCCACTTACACAGAGTATCCTGCTACAGATGCCAACATATGGCAGCAGTTCAGCTGAGAAATCTTAAAGCGTTTAGGAAGCTTGTGTAAAAGCAGGGATATATTCCACTCCTCTTATATCCTGACTGTACCTTGTTTGGAGGAGTTTGTTGGACACTGTGCCAGGTTCTGCCCCCCCACTGGCCCCTGTGTACTGTCCTTGTGTGTGAGGTAGCTGCCACTTAGCTTGTTCTCATCTCCTGGACAGCTGCTTTGGAAATGTTACCAGATCTTTAAGTTGCAGCAGCCAGGGCCAAACTTTGTGTGGAGCAGAGAGCTCACCCTCAGAGGTCTCCAGTGCAGAGAACATACATCCAAAAAATGGAGAAAGGCCTCACACCCCTTGCATTGTCATTGCCCCCTTCTGCAGATTGCCTTAAGTTACAGCACGGTATGTTTTCTGATTAGGTTTGCTGGCAATACCTTGTTCTGACATGGCATGTCAGCTAAAGATATTTGTTAGGAGCTTTTTTTGTTAAATATTAAAATTTGACTGAGGTTTTCCCTGCTGTTGAAGCCTGGCCAGTGTGTCTTTTAGCCTGCAGCTTGACCAGATTGTTCTTCAAAGTGACAGACACAGTGGGCTGACTATGCCTTGCCTTCCTTTATAAAATTCTTTTAACACTGTAGCTCCTGACATTCCCCTTCGTACTCCTCACTCCTCTCTACTGTCTCTGCAAAGGAGAGAGCCTTGAAAATTGTTAAGCAGAGGCAGCTCATGTGTCCTCTTTGTTCTCTGCTTCCCTGCTAGCAAAGATACGCACAGGTCATATTCCATACAAATGTCACCGTTATTCTCTTCCACTAGGGGCTCAGGATCTGGATCGCATCCGTTTGTCCACCTACCGAACAGCATGCAAGCTTAGATTTGTTCAGAAGAAATGCAACTGTAAGTATGCCAGCACTTCTTTCACCTACCGTTGCTGTAAGCTTTCCGCTGCACTCCCCAGTCTGTCCTTCGTACCACTGACAAACCGGGAGTGCGTGATCTGGCATTGCAAAGAGTGCCTGGGCAGACTTCAGACATTAACCTGTTTATGTAAGGAACTTGCCTCAAATATGCCAGTGATTCAGTCATAGAAGGGTGGGTCAGGATACAGGCCACAACTTTAATTAATAAGTATGTTAACTGCATTCTCCAATTTTCTTGTGAAGAGCATTTGTGGCCCTGCAAATTAAATGCTTTTCTAGCAGCTCTGTGAGAAAAAATGGTGGTTCCAGTCCCCTTCTATTTAGGGTCCAGCAAAGTAAGTGCAATGTTGATCAGACCCCTTTATTTCCAGAACGGCAGCTAGAGACAGCTCTTCTGAGAGACTGAACCTGCTTGTAATCTCTGCGTATCTGTCTTACTCCCTCTAGGTTTTGTTGAGAAATCTCCCACTTGGTTAGTAACTTTTTTTAACTTTTCTTCTCAGATTCAGTCTTTTTCCCTTTACGGCTGCATTTTCTATTAGCACAGTCATGTGCTGTGAACTTTAAAGGGGAAATACATATAAAATCTGTCATGGAGTGTATCCTTTCTTCTCCATTCGAAATAGATGCAAATACTTAGAAGGGCAGGTTTGGGTATATGTGGTTTACCAGACCTTTCCACACCAAGTTAAAAAAAAACCCTAACCAAGGGAACTCTTAGCAGCAGCAGCAGGGAGAGGACCAACGCAGAGAGAACAAGTGGGTTTTAGTCCTCATATATAGGCTAGAATGACAACCTGGCTATGCTTGTGCTACACACAGTGGTAAGTATGTTAAAAATGCTCACTGTAGATAGAAATTTACCACCCTGTTAAGTTCCTAGTTTTGGGGTTACATCTGTCTGTGTTGCAGAAATGTTTAGCTTATGCTGTCCAAACATACTGGAGAGGCCAAGTTGTGATAGAAAATATTTTGGAGAGTGTTTACTCTGTTATTAGCCACGGAGCTGAGAGTTTAATCACTTCTGTAGCACACTTTTCATATTTTTAATATGTCCTTAGCTGAAGTATGAATTGAAGGTTTGGTATCGCATTATAAGCAGTCTGCCAGACACAAAACCCCAGGGGGGGTTTAGTACCTGCCCGGCAGCTGGCTTCTCCCATTCAGGAGCAAATGTGTTGAAAGACACTATTATGTTGCATTCAGTTGTTTGTTTTTTTAAATCTTATGTTTAGGAGGATGACATTTTCACTTCATTTTCATGGTAACAGAATACAGTAGTCTAAGGTGACAAAAGTATCCAATTAAATGGACAGTGATAGCAAAGTATGTATGCAACTGCATACAAAGCAAATGAAAACCTAAGGGCTAACAACAGCCTCATTGCTGGGAGTGTCTGGCCGGCTGAAAATACACTGGTTGTTAATCTTAATTTTGTGCCTCTTATTTATCAACTGTGATCTGCTTTTTTGGAACTGTTGGTTCTCTTCACAAAGAATTAGTGCAGATGCCCTGCAGTTTGTCAGCTTGTGCCAAGTCACTCATGGACAGGTCTTAGCTTCTGGTCTCCATTGATAACCTAGGAGGAGTAATTTGCTGATCTTGTTTCAAGATTTATACTGTATCAATCTCTTCTGAAGGGAAAAAAAAAAAAAAGGAGAAACTTAAAATGTCATCCTAAGAATTAGGTTCTGTGCGACTTAAGGAATAATGCCCGTTGCTCTGGAACAAGCTGGATTGTGTGTGTCTTTCCACCATCAAGTACAGTTTTCTTCTGGTTGTTTCTGGTAGACTGCTGCTCTCCCAAATGGGCTTCTCTTATCAGTGAGAAAAGAAGTCATTCATTCACCTGACAGGTATTCAAGCAATGGCTGTCCAAGAAAGAGATGCTAAACATAGAGCCACTGAACTGAGCACTGCCCTTGAAATGGTTAATATCAGACCTCTGGATCACATCACCTACAGTTTTGGGGGATTTTTTTCCCCTACAGAAATTATCATTATGCATCACCCAACAGTAAGTTCATGAGACAAAAAAAAAGAGGTCACAGGGAAAAAAACCTTTCTGCTGCATCTGAGCTGCTTCATTTAGGGTAGAATATAACAAGAAAAAGCTCAAAGACAGCTCTGCTCCACTCCCAGTGCATAGCACCTCCTGTCACTCAAGCCATCTTTGTCTTCTTTCAGCTGTGCTCTCCTGCCCTGCCCTGGCACACTGGCCCAGACTTATTAGGGAAAAATTGCTTGAAAAGACTGTTTTTGAGGGGTTCTTTTAAAGAGCTAATTTAATAAATTGCAGAGGGCTGCTCTTGGCTACAGGCTGAAGGTGTGTGAGGATGGAAGCAGAGAGCTGCTTTAAGTTCCAGAAGTGTTTGTTCCAAGGAAAGCAGAGCAGAAGCTTTATTAGCACCGTCTTTTTTACCCGGAGGTGCCCATTAGCATAGGCAGTCACAGGATATCGTTTATCAGGCAGCTACACTTATCACACACAGTGCAGTGTTTGTTTCTGCTGTCTTTAATGCAGACACAGACACAAGTTCATCTCCTGGCCTCCCTTTGTGAATTCTTCGCTCAGTAGAAAAGCAGTTTTTTGCTGAAACCTTCAGCAGGAGGCTGGGTTTTACTGGCAAAGTAGGCAGTATGCAATGGGCAAAAATCATATTCTAAGAGCGCTTCTCTCTTGCAGAGTTTCTCTTGAAACCAGTTAAACTATCTGGGCAAAAATGATAGAGAACATGACAGTTTACCACCTTTTACCAGAATATCGCTATATATGTTGCACCTTCAGTGCTAACACTGTTGATCAAATAATTTGCCTTGTGAAATTATTTCATTTTCCTAAGAAGAAGACTTCTTTGCAGATATTTAGCCAACAGTCTTCAAAATTGCAAATATATGTCCTTCCGATAATTCTATAAAACTCTGAGGAAGTACTCTGTGTGTGGAAAGTATTTCTTTTATAAAAATGTCTCTGAGCATTTTAAAGCAACAGTTTAAATACAGTCATCAAAGTGTGAAAAATCATTATCAGTCATTGCAATTATTTGTCAAACAGGATAGAATTTAATCCAGTTCAGCCTTGTTCTCCAGAAAAGAAAGAAATTCTTCTTAAGGACTCAGAAAAAAAAAGTAGATAAATTTGAAAAATCTCTGTTATCTTTCAAAGAAAAATTCCTGCAAATTTAAGCATTCCTCTTTACCTAAGTTAACCCTGCAAATAAATAATATTAACATTTACAAATTATTGTTGCCACACCTCTAAATCTGCTGAGTGCCCAAATGTGGGATGTAATATGTGACAAAAATCCCAAAAGCAGGAAACATGCAACATTCTGAATGCAGAAATCCTAAAAGCTGGGAAACCTTGTTAATTCACCATGAATATAAACTAATTTTATGCTTCTTATTTCTGCTGACAATTTCTAAAATTGGAAATAATGAAAAGAGAAACTCTGTAGGTAATGTAGGTACCTTTGAGGATGTGGTGGGTATAGAAAGAGATAATTGCAGGCTACTTGCTGATTGCTTTACAGAACTTCTGTAACAATAGACCTGTTGCAATAACAGTAGTCTTCCCTGAGTTACAAATACCAGCACAAGACGTAGATGCCTCTTCTGGGAAAAAAAAAAAAAGAAAAAAATTAAATAAATACTAAAGAAGTCTTGAGAAGATATTGAGATTTGGGCATGAATAATTCCAAAGGAATGTGAAGAGTTGTGGACAGATGGACCCTGGAGAACACACTGCTGGTGATTATGTCATCTTGAAATCCCAGACTGTAAAGCCAGGAGTGTGTGAGCTGACTGTGGATGGTGTTGGATATAGTCTTGGAAATAGCAGCACCTTAATTGTTTGAGGTTAAAATTCATTATTTGTGGTAATAAAAGCAGGTAGGAAGCAGGTTCAGGAACCTGATCAAATATGCTATGTGTTTATTCCAGTCTGTACTGTACAAAATATACCAAATGGGAATAGCTGACTTTATCATAAATTTTTTCTAAATATGCTTTAAAGATGATCCTAGATAGTGCACACTACCAGCATCAAGAAGGGAGATGGAAAAACTACAGGTGAGCACCATGAGGTCTGAAACAGTCAGAACTTGAAACACCTATGAACCAATGTTGTACTGACCAAGTCAAATAGGAGAGTCTTGTCCTTTGTTTTGCTTCCAGTGCATTGGAGCAGGTTTTGGAGCACCTGAGTACATTCTCAGCAACTATAACTCCTGCTCAGCTCCCCTTACTGCCAGGAAAATGCTGTCTTGGCAAGGCTGATTTGCTGCTGTTTATCCATGGCATCCAGACACAGAAGCATCATAGGCTTCCCTTAAACAAGGATGAAAGACCAATGACAGCAGTTAGACCTATCTCTCAACATTGACCAGTATCCGGAGCCACCAAAACCCACAATTTATAGTTACCCCCAGTGATCATTGTTGAGCAGTTGATTTATTTTAGTACTTGGTTCTCAGTGAATTTATTAACATGCTGAGATGAAATACCATGTTCACTTGCAAAATCCCTCTGGGGTATGGTGACAACCAGGAGTAGGACATAACAACATATCCTAATCAAAACCATTATACCATTAAACATCACTCACTAATACAGAACTGTATGGCTGGAAAACTACTGCTGTCCTTGATGAACTATCCTAAATGTGTTGTGAGATCACTCTGTGGCTGCAAAAGCAGACTTTGCTGATTTCCCTAGATCAGAATAAATCATTGACAGTTGAAAGTGTGAATCAAAAGCTGTGCTGGTGATGGTAACATGTGGCTTAATTAATGCAGACAGAAAGGGAGCTTGTTTTTCTGGCAGTTTAATCTCAATACCTTAGGGTGTTGGTGTCTTTGTTTCACCCTTTAATATTGTTCAGTGTGAGTGATTTTTATATTTTTAGTTCTTTTGGCCTATCCAGGTTGTAGTACAGATGTTTCCACATAAGGAGCACAGCTGCCATGACTGTGATGGAAACCTTATGTATGTCCAATGCAGTCTCCTCCATGTCCACTTGCTCTTTGTTCTACTTCCTCTGGGCTTGTGTAGTCACAGCTGAGGCATGTGGGCATGTCAGCTTAATCTCCATACATGCTTTTGGGTGCTTCCCTGATCTGGTCTGCCTTTTTACATTTGTTTTAAGTTAGGATAATTTTTCCCCTCCTGAAATGTAATAATTTCCTAGTGAAAATTAATGACAGTTATTGTAAATACATTATTTTTAGAGGCTTTTCTTAAAGCTCTTTTCTGTTTGTACTCTTAGACCCCTTGTAATGCTACAGTAGCGAGCTGCTGAAAATGGGTTTGTCCTAGAAACTGACAATCTGGGTATGAAATTATGCGATCAACCTGTATGAGCTACTGGCCCCCATCACGATGGCAAGCAATTTTTAAAAAATGATTTGATTTAACTTAAATAAAATTGCTAGGGTTTGGGGTTTGACTGTATTTTTTCTATGCTGGGCTGACACTTAAAATACCATTTTATCCCATCCCATTCAACATGCCATTCACCACAAAATGAAAAGTCGCAATATCTGGTACTTGTATTAAAAGGAAAGGATAAGCAAGTCTTGATTCCACACTGGAAGTGGTGCTGTGACCTTTGTGTTATCCAGTGGCTGGGGAAGTTAACAGGACATCCAGGTTCAACTTCCTCTTCTGGATGAGAAAATCTGCACTCATCTTACATATCCAAAAGAGTTCCCTAAACACACAGCTGGAGGATATTCACAGGTGTTCCAGTCTGTCCTGTTGATGTTTAACCACCAAATCTTTCATCTTTACATGTTGATTGATTTAGGACCATGTAACTGCTTCTCTTGACTCAAACGAGACCTCTTGCCAGTGTAGTATGAAGACATTCATCCTTTGACTCAGTGAGTATTGATTTTCTCAAATGTGAAATAGAGTGCACAACAAATGTGCAAAGGTGCAAAAAGATCCCTGCCATGGCAAGAGGTATTCACTGTCGCTATCCTGGCTTTTACATCTCAAGAACTGTATAGCCCATGCAATTTTGTGCTTGCCCTTGTTTTTCTTTTACTCAAGATGACCGTCAGAAACAGGGCCACCAAATTATGATGATTACAGATTTTTTTATATTAAATAATTTAATCCTTCATCACTGTAGGTTTCCATGGTTAGTGCTCTGTTCTCATTGTTGGGTTTTATGCTGTTTTTCATTTCATCTTGGAAGCAATAAAGCACAAGATAGTTTCGGGCTGGGTCACAGAGCAATCAAACTGAATGACAAGCAGTGTTGCCTACTTGAGAAGTGCAAAAGGTCGTCTTGGCTGCAATTTGAAACAATCTGCCTCTTGAATTTGTGATCATGGGATTCTCATATTCTTCTAAACCCTGAGTGATCAGTCTCTTATGAGATTTGCTTTAAATCCTATGATTTGGAAAGAAAATCAGCATTTTCCATTCTTACTTTTGTTCTTCTCTATTGACTACTTCTATGATTGGCTTATTTCTGTTGCATAAAGGTAGAGGCTGGAAATATTAGTTGTGTTCTTTGTTTCCTATTTTAACAGAAGCTGAGTCTTACAAGTTCTCTTACAGTGAATGACATTATTCACTGGGCTCCAAGAGATGCAGCTTTAAAAAAAAGCCACTCTGTATTACAAGAGTCATGATACCATTGTGTAAGTTACTAATTCTGGTATCCTGCAGTATTTGAAGAATGGAAAGAGAGATGAGTTAATGATTTTAAAAACTTTTTTTGTTCCTTTGTCTTCACCAACGACTTAGAGACTAAATGCTTCTGGAATTGCTACTACTGTTCCATATGGGTTTCCAGGCAACTATGGAAAAAGGATGCATATATTATACATTCTGCATTATGCATCAATTATTTAATCAAAAGTTCAAAAGGGCTTGATTTAGCATATTCCCTGCAGACAAATCCTGAGTCTGTAAGTGTTCGCTCAGAGCACAATATCCTGAAAATAGGTTCAGATTTTCTTTTCCTTTCAACTGTAAAAGTTTATTAATATTCTTGACAATCATAATAGCTGTTAGAGACCTGGCATATAACCTGTATATTTGGCATGTTCATTGAGGGACTGCTGTTCAGCCTTTTCTTCAGTGTTAGCATGAAGTGTACTCCTGTTATATAAGAGGGTTGTGTTATCTCAGATTTCCCTGAGTATTTGCTCTTAAAAGGCTGCCACTGCAAGTCTGTCTCATCCAAGACTGAGACAAAAACTATTAGTGGGTATTTGGAATTAATTTTAATGTCAAAAAGAGTGAAACAAGGATATCTACCTTAAAACTCTTAAATTTTCAGTTGCTTAGAGATTGATTTTTCAAACACACCCATGATCCCAAGTGACTCCTTTTGAAAACAGGAGTTGCAGAAGATTGTCAGCTAATATTATTTTGTTCTTTAAAGAGGGAAATTACTGATTTGGCTTTCTTTAAGTCAGAAGTTGACAGATACATGGCCTGGGTCACATCACAAGTATACCTACATGCTGCCCTCTGCTACACAGGTGGCACAGCTCTGCCTGAATGCAGACAGCTTTTGTAATTGGATCATAGCTGAAAATCTCTTCTTACTGACTTCCTGAACTCTGTGAAGACTGCCATTCACTGTGCTATTTCTGATGGCTTTCCTGATGAACGTGTAAGGTTGGACAGTCTGTTCCACTCCCGCTCATGTCTCTGAACATCTGCTACTGGTAATAGGCATCACTCACCTTTGTCTGGCAGCCTTTGGCTTAGTTACCCCAAGCCAGAAAGTTTTTTATCCTATTTCACATTGGTCCTCCCAATAAACACTTCAAACAGAAGACAATAAATTATTATTATTATTATTATTATTATTATAATATTGGTAATCTTGTGGACAAT